>JAJJWW010017230.1:0-62784 GCA_023531295.1 Papaver armeniacum
ATGGCTTCAAACCCTAATTTTGGCTTTCAAAGCCGTGCGACCATGCTCTCTTTCGGGGCGCATTTAATTTGTTGCAACCAAGTATGGTTGCTGGACCTATTAGTCAAGAGGTGGAATATGCCACTATGGATCGCGGTTGACATGCTCAAATTTTTGAATTATCTACACCTCCATCTATACCTGCGAAGATGGACTCGTTGAGACTCAGTTGCAACACATGTAATATGTCTTCGCAACCCTTGTTCTAGGGCTTTCCAAACAAGGTACATGTATCTGCCATAAGAGACAAATGTCGACTAATATACATATCGCCGGTGTGGTCTTACACTGGCTGGGGTGATGAATGATCGGGGCTATCCAATCATGCTGGTGGAAGCGGGACGGGTCGCGCATCGATTGCTATCCATCGATACTACGCCCATACTCAATCGCCAGTATAATGACACCAGAGGCCCATTCGCCAGATAATATAACGTAGAGTCACCAGACGTATTTCGTATATGTCACTTATATATGGAGGTTCGGTGTTATCAGAAAGAGTAACACTACTGCCATGCCACACTGAGCATGAGCACTGAAATACAAGCACGATTAGAAATTCGAAGCAGATGGGATTGTTGGCCACAAGTTGTTCAACTTAGATAATTATGTATTCATTGCATTTGGATTGCTGCCACATGCTCCATTCTAGGAACAAGTGAGGAGCATCCAACACTTGTTAATGACATTTTATAAGATGTCAACAGATAGTTTTCCTGGTTTTTACAATTTTAACCTTAAATGAAAACCACCATCAACATTAAGTCCCCGCCTAGCACACAAATGGTTACACTATTGTGGGCAGGCAAGGATGGTGATGGGGGCTTAAAGATAAAACTTTACAGACAAAAGTTAGATGTTACCAGGAGAGACGGTCATCCTGCCCTTGGAGGACAACATGCCTAAAAGGCATCTATGAGAGCATTCCCTAGCATGATGCTCTGGGCCTTTAATGCTTTCCGGATCACCTCGTTGGTGTCCATTTGCCGAGGGCCCAATTGCGGTTGTCTGCTTGAATGCTCATCGCATGATCTGCCTCATATGCCCGAACAGGTTGAGCTGCTGGCTTAACAATCACGGCCTTCCTGGCCGCTACCGCTTGCTCGTGGCTATTACGCCGCTTTGATCAACGTGGCTTCACTTCTGCAGTCAAGGGGATTCCCATGGCAGGCAGAACCGTGAGCAGCAAATAAATATGGTCCCGCCATATATGCTTGATCGAACGGGTTCCATATCACAGATGTTTGACTAAATGTCACCTTTATACCAAATTCCTCGTGTTTGACCAACACCGGTCTTGAAACTTGAGCAATACGACTTGTGACTTGGATCAATACCAGAGCCTGCTTGGAGCAACGTGACTTGTGACTCTGATCAATCACCGCACTTGAAGCTTGAGCAACACGACTAAACCTCTGAGCGATACCGACTGGCCACTTGATCAATACCGGACTTGAAACTTGAGTGACAATTTGATCACTACTTGATCAATACTGCATTTGAAGCTGAGCACACGGACTTGGCACTCGATCAACACCGACTTGTGAGACTTGATCAATACCGTCTCGAGACTTGATCAACACCCCATTCGCGACTTGATCAACACTTGCTTGGACCCAATACCATCCTTGTGTACTCCAGTGAATGTGTGCCCGCTGCAGGTGGACTAAGCACATCTCACGCGTTTTTATACAAGTACGACTCGTCTTTTATTGTAGAAACAGCAACCTTCCGCGCGTTGCCCTCCTCTCAGACAACACACAGCTAAGCCGAGGTGTTGAAGCTTCCAAAGATATGCCGAACATTGGATGATAGTGCTGTCTACTGCGCCCTTTCAACTATATGAAAATATCCGTTCCACAGATAACCCTCCTATCGACTTCTGGGTTTTTCATGCTCCGCCTGGGTCCTCATGAAGGATGGATGAGTTTATGTTGAGCAATGAGTACATCAAAGATAAATCTCCACCAGAGCTTGCATTATCGATGTAGGCCAGAAAGTTGAAACGACTCGAGAGGATGTTAAAGTGGCTTCGTGCGTAATATCGAGGTGATCTCGGAGAGAGTGTTGAAGCAGATTACAAGGGTCCTGAGAGAGCGTTGAGGCGGTTTCAATGTGTACTTATCAGTTAGCCTTCGCCAGAGGGAGCGCAAAGTGTTTCCCTTCGCCCGATTTTACCCTTTTGCGACCTATGTGTTTCTGACCGGTCACCCTCTCTCATGTCAAAATTCTCGATCGCTTGCGAAGGAACTTCGCGCTCGAGCCTCACCCTGCCATGGTTTACATGGTTTGCTCAGTGGTTGCCGAGCCGTATGGCGGGAATATCTTGGACATTGTTTCATCATTGTGGGAGTCAGGTATGTGGTACTCGGAGTTGAGCCGATTTGACGCTGCAGATGTCAGATTCCTGGTTTTCTCATTGCCAGTGAACTTTCTTGTTAAGGTTAAAGGTTGTATCACTTCATAAGGTAGATATATGCCTCACAAACATTATGAGGCTCTTCACACGGCAGTCTGGTTCTTTCATCGTAAGTATTATGTTGCTGTAGATGAGCCGTTCAACACCTCCATGAGACGACCAAAAAGCGCGATTCTCCAACAACATAGCATGACAGACATGTACCACTCGCTCCCATAGCGACTCGGCCTGTGATCTTGTCTCTACCACCGCCTACTGTGAATGACTGGCCTGATCTTGCTCGATATTACTCGTGGACACGGTTATCTTCTTGAGGATGCCCTTTATATCGTTTCAAGGAAGATTGCCGCCATAACGCCGTTGCACCGTGATTCTTTAAACCAAATGGCAAGATGGTATAATAAAATTTCCGTAGAGGAGTTCAAAGTTATCTTACTTGTATCATGTTCAGATATCCTTATCTGGGTTGTGGGCCGCTACATCCATCCAAGGAGGAGAACATGCTGCATTCGTCAAGTTGCATCTACTAACATGTCGATGTTGTGGTGAGGAGGATCGCTGGAGCAACACTGCTCAAGTCTCAAGCTCCATAAGACTCCGATCTATCAATTTTACTCTCGTGAACCGAACTACAACCATGAATCGACTTGGATCCACATGACATGATGATGGGTGACCACTCATCTAAATCCCCAAGATTTCTTCATATCTCCAAGCGAATATGTTCGTACGAAAGCCACGCTGCTTTATCCGCACAACAAGGCCGAGCCGATGGGAGATAAAGCCTAGGAGATTCCTCAAACGCATTTCAATCTTACTGGGTCAGGAGTTGGAGCCCTTGCGTATGTTGTGGAGCATCTAGCACTTTGCTCTGTGGTTCGCTATTGTTGTAAGCATCTCCATTAGTGGAGACCGGGTAAATACCCGCTAATTGATAATGGAAGTGTTTCAGATACTGCTTTCTCTCCCTTTTCCTCGGGGTCATGACTCGCCTTTTACACAAAAGTCTGCCTCTTCAGGTGAACGTGGGTCGTGGGCTTCTGCCAGGATGGAGAAGAATGCTTTTCAAAGAAAAGATGTACTGGTACGAGCCTCAATGATGCAAGCCAGCCTTTTCCCGACCGACGCCCACGCGGGAGCGGGATGCAACAATTTGGTTCGATTCTTTTTCTGAGCTTCTCCTCCCGTATGTGCCGGGGTTTGGTTTTCCCTCGAACTCCGCTGGTTGTGGTCAGCTCGTGACGACCTTGCCTCGGGAGAACTCGGGACGCCCCGAGAGTCTTGAGATTAATCACGTCAAGCACGCCCTGTCGATAAGGGCCGTCGGAACTGGAATCCTTGATGCTGCAGACATGTAGGCACTGCCAGAATCTGCTGATTGCGCAAAATGTCTCCGTGCGCCGATTCTTCGAGAGGTGTGAAAGTTCGTATTAAACTTAAGAGAGAAAACGCCCCGATCAACGGCCTCCGGTTCATAGCAGAAACTATTGACTTGATTTGAGGAGGATCACAGAGGATCAGTCCCTGTAGGAGTTTCCAAGACAGACTGCCTGAGACCGATGTCGCTTCTTTTGATCGTGTCCATGAAGGTCCGCGCTACTGGGCACCTCTCCTGCTGAATGCTTCTCTCTCTTTTGCTCCAGGGCTGTCATGGCTCTTGTGGAAATTGACTGGCCATCGTCTTAAGAAAGGGAGTACCTCTTTTCCGAGTCACACATATCCGGCTTGAGTTCAGCAAGAACTTCCCGCTTCTCCACTGTCCGTAACTGCAGGCTGGGATGGTCCTCCTCCGTCCCTCCGCCTCCGTCCCGGCGAAGGAGTAGAAGTTGTCGCCCGGTGACTTCCGCAGGTGTTACACGGACAGACGCGTGACTTGCGGCCGCTTCCGGCTCGGGGATGGGAGGTTGTAATATCACCGCTCGGAAAGGATCGAATTGAACGTCTCCCATCCTCTATACTGCACTCCTGATTGATCTCTCCTTCCTCAAGCATTTCTTCACTTAGTTGAAAGGTCGACGCGACGAACAGCTCTTCCTGGACTGACAAGGGTCTTGAGATATAAATCTTCCAAGCAGGATCCGTATAAGTCGCAGCTCCATTTCTTTATCCTAGACGCTGCTGTGGGTACCCCTAACAAGTTTTTTCCTTCCAGGAGTTACTCGAGTCCCGTGGCCTACCGACCTCAAGTGCTGTTGGCCTCCCGAGTCCCATGTGATTACGCGCTCTTTCCTCGTATCTCCACTGCAAAGGTGTGACTCCTTTACTCAAGGATCCTGCGTTTCGCACTGCTGAGTAGATGCCTCGATGACCCTTTCTTGTAATTGCGAAGGCTATATCATTCAAAAAGGCTAATGTCTCGCTCCGTCTCTTCTTGTAATGACACCCGCTGATTTGCCAAAACATCCTTACAGCATTCTAGCTACACTTCCCCATGATAACCGAAATCCACCGTGGTCTCCGAGAGAGGATACATCGTGAGATGAAACCGAAGAATTGAGGAATTCAATTTTTTCAACCGAGATCAACCTCCCACCGTGGTCGCCAATGTGGCGGTGAAAACTATTCCTGCATTGGATTTGGGTAATTTGGGGGTGGATGAGGAATGAATCTAAACCCAACAAATGCACTACGCGAGAGTGCTTGTAGATTCTGAAGATCAATCAGGCAAGTCCTACTTAAACCAAGAAATGGGCTGCTCAGACTTGCTTCTGGCCACAAAGTGAAGGAGATGGGTCGATCTTAGGAGGGAAGCCAAGAAGGTGTTGAGATTGTGAAGGTGTTGGTCACGATGACTTCATAGGGAATAGTAAAGGCGGTGCGTGTCGTGATTGATGCAAGCAAGCTCGGGGTGCTGGAATACGCTATATTAACACTTGTCGGCCCGCCCGACTTGTGCTGTTGCTCAAAGAAGCAGAACCTATTATACAAGTCACCGAGCCTTATTCACGTCTCTCGTGGGAAGCCGGAGGGCGGAGTAGGAGCAAAGGCCGTGCCACACGGCTCGGCCTTGCCCACTTCCTCGTTCATCTCTAACTGCCGCTGACTTCCTGACACGTTTCTGTGATGGGCACACAGCGCCGCATCACTAACCCATGCACTACAATACCCCCAAAGATGTATCCCCGCCTTGTGACATGATTGATGTTCGGAATGTGTGGATCGTGGATCCACGAAAGATAGCATGTATCGCTCAACTGAATTAATCATAAAGTTAGCCAGAAGTCGGGATACTTGTGAAGTATCGTGTGTATTTTATGTGCGCAGTGCACGCATCATGGTGACGTGGTGTCGATGGGTAATGACGCACTACCACTAACCAATTAACTCCGACCGTGTGGCACAGAGCTAAACCAAGCCGAGTGTGCTGGACTTGACGAGATGATCTTCGATGACACCATCATCCCAAGGCACCGCGTAACGAATATTAGGGTTTTGAAGAGGTGCGCAAGCATCACTTCCTTCTACTCTTGGTCAACCAAGCATGGCGCGGGATTCGGGAGAGGACCGGACTGCATGTGCTGCAGACGCATGCCAAAGGCAGCACGCTCCATACTCTCATCATGTCTCCCATGAAGCGCGCTGATCTCAGGCCATCACCAATTTGACCGCAGAAAAGCCGCAAGTGGTCGAGATCTCCGCTTAAGCGCAGAAATCCATTGCCGCAGCGAGGTTGGAAAAACCGCTGACATCCCTCCGTTCGGGCATCGCTGCTAGCAAAGACGACTCCATCTTGGTCGGTCTTGGTCACGATCATGCCAGCGGCAGTAGGTGGTAGGGTCATGTTCACACCTATACCGACTATCCCGATAGTAACGCAGTGATCCGGTTTTCAGCCTGTACCCAAATCGGGCCCGCCGGGCCGAGCGGTCGCAGACCGGCCTTGTGGTTTGGGAGGCGTGGCCAATGCTAGGCTGGGAAGACGCGCGTTGATTAACCTGCATGATAAGTGCCTTGGTCGAACACATGAGTGAGGCAGATGGGGCCTACTGGTGTCATGGCTGCAACGACCGACTCGCGACCCACCCGGGACCCTCCATTCGCTCCGCAGAAGGTGGACAGCGCTGCGGATGGCTTGAAACCCTACCTTTGGCTGCCAAAGCCGTGGCCATCATGCTCTCTTTGGGCGATTTAATTTGTCATGCAACCAAGTATGGTTGGTCTTGACCGATTGGTCAAGGTGTAGCGCCTCACCGTGATCGTGTTCGACATGCTCGGCCTCTTTGAATCTACATTCACACCTCCATCTATACCGCCAAGATGGATGGTTGAGATCGCTTGCAACACATGGCAGCTATGCCAACCCTAATTTAGGTTTTCCGCCCATAATGCTTCGGGTAGCTGGACTGCTTTTGGTGCTAAGTTGTGCCAACGGGCCGAATCGCATGGCTCCGCATTGGTCTCACAGGATATTCCATACCGCTGGGGGCGGCGGAATTGATCTCGGGTCATCCAATCATGCTTATGGAGTCGGGATGACCCACATCAGATCATATCCTGGGATCGGCATACTGGCACAGCCCGGGATGCCTGGATCCCTGCCAGTATAACACACTCCAGTAGGGTCTCACCGCACAGTAGTATAACACACCGAGAGTCAAATTGCAGACGGGTGTCTGTCATATGGTTTCATTGACGTAAGTATTGAGGTTCGTGCATACTCAGAAGAGCAATGACTCACCGTCATGCCACAACCGACAATGAGTACTGGAAATAGCAAGGTGCTGATTAGAAATTCACGTGGACGGGATTGCTGGACACATGCTCCAACCTCGAGGGACTTCACGTATCTCAAGGTGAACGGGGATTGCTGCCACATGCTCCATTTCTCGCCAGTAACTAAGTGGAGTGGAGCATCCAACACTTATTAATGGCTTTATCTTTTACAAGATGTCAACAAGACAATTCTTCCCGTTTTTACAATTTTAACCTTAAATCTGAAAATCCAACAAACAATAAGAAAAATATACTTAGATTGTTTCCAGAAAAAGACATATATTTATGAACTGTAGGTAATGCACTGTACTGTAACGCACTGCAATTCTGAATAAAATTTCAATGGTAAATTTAACCGAGGTACAGAAAGCAACGCCCAAAATTTTGGAACCGAGACAGAGAGGCACAGTACTTGGCCTCGGCCAAGAACCGAGCTGAACTGCACATATGTGCAATTCTTACTTTTGAGTGATAGATGAGTTCAAGTCTCCCCACATACTTTTTGTTATTGAAGTTCCAAAAGCTCCTTGGGAAGCTCCTCGGCCTTCAATCGATGAACGCTAGAAGTCTGAACTCAACTACACATTCCCATCCTAATCCGAGACTTCAGCTATATAAGTGTAGACTAGAAATCAAATGACTAATAGTTTTAGCAACTAAATCCTCACAAACAAGCTTTGGAGATAGCAATGCTTGCTGTTAGTTCCGGGACTGAGCAAAGTGTCTTTCTAAAACTATCATGATTAAACAAATTCTTAAGTGTTTAAATGAAGATCAAATCGCTTTTAGTTATAAGGATTTTTTTGCCAAAAGACATCTCATTATACGCTGCTTTCTTTAATGCATCAAACCATCAGTGTACATTCCTTTTATGTGATTAAAGATTATTTTTTACACATGCTTACTTGGAAACCCTAATTAGAGTTTCATCTAAACAAATAAAGTGTTTACTTGAATTTCAAGTTAATCTTTAGCTTGAGTTTCAAGCAACCTCTGGTATTGAACATCTATAAATAGAGATGTTCTTTCAATTCGGGAAATTAAATCCCTAACACTTCGTGTCCTAGCTGGGATGGACAAAGTCATCTCCATGCTGACCTAAGTTTCCTCTCTCGCGAAACGCTATTAGGTTTACTACTAAAAGATTTCTCTTTGGGGATCTCATGAAGCCGTGTTCGACTATATTTTACCTTTTGATAGGTTTGTGTATCCAGATCTACTTCTTTTATGTCATCGTAGGCTCTCGTGAATCTCTTCTCGTAAGATAGTATAGTAATCCGAAGTCTCTACTCGCGTTAGATTTTATGATTCATCAAGATCGATATCCGAAACTATTCTTAATTGATAAGTTAAAGATTTTTCTTAAGAAGTGGTAAAATAATTCATGCTTCTCATCTAAGCGAGTGTAAGTGTTCCAGTATTTGGCAGGTCTACTAGCTTTGTCTATTGCAAACTTCCAAGCCTTGATCTTAGATCTAAAGGGAAATCAAATAGGCTGATCTCACAGTAGCAGACGGCACTACAAGTCTTCACTTCTAGGTTGGAGCAATCCCCTAGGCTGTAGAGGATGCTGGCCAAGGAAATCACATCATGCACAGCTTGGCGGTGTTCAAGACGACGGCGAGCACGACTCAGAACCGATTTGCTTCAGTATCAGGGTGTTAGAGCATCGCTCGGCGTCGTAACTTGCATGTGCCGCTATCTCAATCATTAGCGTTTTTCAATGTTAGTGATCAAAACTATAAGTCTTGATTTCCTAGCCCATTATAGCCAAAGGTCCTCGACCAGGATATAAAGTGTAGTCCGAGCTCAAGACTCCGCGGCAACCAGATTTTCATTTAAGGTTAAAATTGTAAAAACCAGAAAATTATGCGCCGACATCGTGTAAAAGATAATGCCATCAATAAGTGTTGGATACTACCTCACTTAATTCACCTAGAATGGAGCATGTGGCAACAATCCCATTCTCAGGAATACATGAAATTCATCCGAGGTTGGAGCATGTAGCAACAATCCCATATACCCCGTGGAATTTCTAGCATTATTAAATAATGCGCAATCGGCCTTGTATTTCCCTGTACTCATTATCGGTGCGGCATGACAACCGAGTGTTACTCTTACTGAGCAACACGAACCTCCAAGCATTATAATGAAACCATGTACGAAATACCCGTACAGCCGACTCTCGGTGTGTTATACTAGCCGGATTGAGCCCCTCTCGGTGTGTTATACTAGCCCGATTGAGCATCCGGACTGACCGTATCAGTCAGGATATGATCACAGTCATCCAACTCCACAAGCATGATTGGATGACCCAGATCAATTCCATCACCCCCAAGCAGGTATGGAATATCCACTGCCGAACCAACGCGGACCCCGCACTGTCGGCCTTCCCCAAAAGATTGGCCTAGCTTGCCAAAAACGTCCAAACCAGAGCGTATGGGCGGAAAACCCTAAATTAGGGTTTGCGGCATATTACATGTGTCGCAAAACAGTCTCAACCATCCATCTTCGCAGGTATAGATGGAGGGTGTAGATGTAGATTCAAAGGGCCTAGAGCATGTCAACACAATCATCGTGAGCCCGCCTACATACCTGACCAATCGGTCAGGACCAACCATGGTTGGTTATCCCAATTCGTACGCCGAATAAAGCATTGACGCACGGCCTTGAAACCCAAAATTAGGGTTTTGAGCATCACGAGCGTCCATCTTCTCCGGCACGAATGGAGGGTCCAAGATTAGATTAAACAGGTCCGGTCATACCAGCATGACCACCGTGGACCCATCTATCCCCTCACCCGATCGTCCAAGGCATATCATGCCTGGTTGTTCCAAGACGCGCCCCCAAACTAGCGTGGTCGCACCTCCCAAATCGCAAACTGATCTCGACCGCTCAACTTCGCCGGGCGATTTGGATGGCTCAGATCACGTTTTCATGGGATATTCAGGTATAGGCGTGAACACTAGCCTACCACCTTCACACCAGACCGATCGGCCAAGACCGACCAAGATTGGTCATCTTGGAACGTGCGCCCCGAAATGGGCATGACGCGCGGCTCTTGCGGCACTGGTTTTTTCACAAATTGATCTCGACCACTCAACTTCACCGGACGAATTGAGTGGGCCAGATCATACTTTCGTGAGGTAATGGGTATAGGCGCCTACACCGTCATGTCAGTTTCTACACGCATGTACGGTCGGCGGCCAGCCAAAGTCATATCCCAAGTCGGGATTCGACCAGTGAAGAGGGATGTTTGCGCACCTCTTCTAAAACCCTAATTCCACCAACGGTCGCAGATGAGTGTCTCAAAGATCATCTCGTCCGTCAACTTCACTTGGCTTGGTTATACAACCCCGGTCGGGGAGTTAATTGGTCGGTGAGGCGTCATCTCCCGTCACTTTACCACACCATGATAGTGAAGACTGCATAAAATACACACGATACTTCACCGGTATCAACTTTACGAATAACGCGATTATTCAACTTAGCATTACATGCTACCTTTCGTGGATCCACGATCCACATATTCCGGACATCAATCATGTCACAAATGGGGGATACATCTTGGGGTATTGGTCGGCGGTTTACAGCGTGCAACGCGCCATCACAAGAACGTGTTAGGAAGTTATGGACGGTTAGTGATGACAGGAAAAGTGGGCAAGACTGATCGTGTAGCACCGACACACAACTCCACTACTCCATCACTCCATTTCCTCCACTTCCCACGAGAGACGTGAATAAGGCTCAATGACTTGTATAAATAGGTTATCCTCCCTATTTCCACCAACAGAGCAAGTCCAAACAAAAAACAGAAACCAAGTGTTAATACAAAACACCGGAACTGATAGCTTGCATCCTGTAAGCCGGTTCAGCTTTCTGTTACAAGTCATAAGCAAGCCAACACCTTCACAATCTCAACACCTTCTTCGCTTCCCTCCCTAAGATCAACCCCATCTCCTTCACTTTTTGAAAGAAACAAGTCTGGAACGGCCATTTCTTGGTTTAGGCCGGACTTGCACAGATTGATTTCCGAATCTACAAGCACTCACCGCGCAGTGCATTTGTTTAGGGTTTAGATTCATTCCTCATCCACACACCCCAAATTACCAAAACAGGCAGAAATAGTTTTCACCCATAAACACCTGTGAATTTACAGCATTATTAATTAATGCATGACCAGCCTTGTATTTCCTGTACTCATTATCGGTGCGGCATGACGACTGAGTGTTGTTCTCAGCAGAGCAACACGAACCTCCAAGCATTAATAATGAAACATGTACGAAATGCCCTTACAGGCTACAACTCTCGGTGTGCTAGCCCGATTGAGCATATTTGAACCCGAATCGACCATATCGGCCTCGGTAAACGATCACGACCATCCAACTTCACCAAAGCATGATTGGATGGCTTAGATTGAATCCATGACCCCAAGCGGTATTGGAATATTCACACCGACCCAATGCGGGTCCCGCATGGTCGGTCTCCCCAAAAGGGTGGCATAGCTTGCCAAACCGTCCAAACCAGAAAGCAAAGATGGGACGAAAAACCCTAAATTAGGGTTTGCGGCACATTACATGTATCGCAAAACAGTCTCAACCATCCATCTTCGCAGGCATAGATGGAGGGTGTAGATGTAGATTCAAAGAGCCCAGAGCATGTCAACACAAACACCGTGGGCCCGCCTACAAACCTGAATGATCGGTCAGGACCAACTATGGTTGGTCGTCTTGATTCGTGCGCCCCAAACTGGTTATGACACACGGCCGGCAAAACCTAATTAGGGTTTGTGTCGCGATCACGAGCATCCATTTTCTCCTGCACGAATGAAGGGTCCAGGAATAGACTAAGCATGTCCGGTAAGTATCAACACGATCACTGTGGGCCCACCTATCTCCACACCCGATCGGCCAAGACCAAACTTGGTTGTATACCTTGATTCGCGCGCCCAAGCTAGGCGTGGTCACACTTCCCAACCACAAACTGATCTCGACCGCTCAAGTTTACCGAACAAATTGAGTGGCTTAGATCACGTTTCTATGGGACGATGAAGTACATGTATATACACCATCCCACCGTATGCACGCCGGGGCCGATCGGCCAAGACCAACCAAGCTTGGTCGTCTTGGAACGCGCGCCCAAAATTGGCATGATGCGCGGCTTTTGCAGCACCAGATTTCTGTTGCAAATCGATCTCGACCACTCAACTTCGCCGGAAAAGTTGAGTGGCCCAGATCACATTTTCACGAGACAATGAGATATGGGCGCCTTCATGTCATCTACACACATGCACGATCGTCCCTGGTCAAAATTATATCCCAAGCTTGGATTCGACCAAGTCAAGAGTGATGCTTGCGCACCTCTTCAAAAACCCTAATTCCATCAACGGTCGCAGATGAGTGTCTCAAAGATCATCTCGTCCGTCCAACTTCACCGGCTTGGTTATACAACCCTGTCAGGAGTTAATTGGTCAGTGAGGCGTCATGGTGATCACCACCCGTCACTTTACCACATCATGATGCAGTACCTGCATAGAATACACACGGTACTTCACATGTATCGACTTCCTAAATAACTTAGTTATTTAATCGAGCATTACATGCTACTTTCTGTGGGTCCCACGATCCACACACTCGAGACATCAATCATGTCACAAACTGGGGTATTGGTCTGGCGGTTTACAGCGTGCAGCGTGCAACGCGCCATCACAAGAACGTGTCAGGAAGTCATAGACGGTTAGAGATGACAGGAGAAGTGGGCAAGACTGGTCGTGTAACGCTAACACACAACTCCGCTACTCCATCACTCCACTTCCTCCACTTCCCATGAGAGACGTGAATAAGGCTCAAATGACTTGTATAAATAGGTTCTCCTCCCTATTTCCAAAGAACAAGAACAAGTCCAGACAACAGAGGCAAGTGTTGATACCATCGTATTCAAACACCGGAACTGATAGCTTACATCCTGTAAGCTAGTTCAGCTTTCTGATACAAGTCATACATATCCAACACCTTCACAATCTCAACACCTTCTTCGCTTCCCTCCCTAAGATCAACCCCATCTCCTTCACTTTGTGACCGAAACAAGTCTGGAACGGCCATTTCTTGGTTTAGGGCGGATTTACACAGATTGATTTCTCGAATCTACAAGCACTCCCGTGTAGTGCATTTGTTTAAGGTTTAGACTCATTTCTCATCCACACACCCCAAATTACCAAAACCGGCAGAGATAGTTTTCACCCATAAACAACGGGTATGGAGGATTTGTTGATGGTCACAGATCAACTGGATCAAAATCTAGCATATTAAGGTAAGCTCTTATATCTGGCTTCCATATTATTTTAAACTATATTTTAAATTTAAAAAAAAAATTGTGAATGCGGGAATAAAAATTGTTTAGCCCATAACATATCAGTCCTGGCTCCGTCTTTGAGTTTGATGTCTTTACATCTCATAGTGTATAACCTATTTTAGCTCTCTCAATCTTAGTTTTCTATGTTTACTATTGAAGATGATAACATCGAACGATAAAGTTGATAGAGAGAGAAAAGGAATTGAAACTGTAAGAGATGTTATGATGGTGGTTGTTGTGTACAGAGAAGTGGGGAAGATGGAGTAATGAAGGGGGCTGAAGGAACTGAAGGCTCTGCGAATGGAGAAATGGAGGTAACGTTTGGTTCTGGCCGTGAAGGGAAAATAAGAAGAGATGCTAGGGTGTTGAGCACTTTCATCAGATGTTGATGTATCGGGCGTAAAAACGGGTTAAGGCCTGTCTTGACTTCTTCCAAGTCCATTTCTTCCTTTGAGCCCACTTCTAGGTTTAGTTGCCAACAGATTGCAGCAGGAGCGCAAGCGGATTGTAACAACCTTTTTGTGTGATAATTCTACTACACTTCTCGTAATCCTTTAGCGTGCCTCTTGCTTTCTGTCCCGGCTACCAATTTTCTGCTCTCTAAGCATCCAAGCTTTATTTACTACCTAAAAGCAAAAAATTAAATTAGTAAAAGTAATTATACTTGAAAATAATGAGAATACAAAATTTGGGATAAAATGGAGAATTAAAGCACATGAGATGGGATAAATGCCAATAAAATGATATAGAATTATGCAATTTGGAACCTATCAAATACCCCCAAACCTGAATTTTATTTTCCCTTAAGTGAAACAGAAACTAAGAAAATCCTAATTACACCACTATCACTTGTCTCTCGATTGCATTTAGCGCATGCAAAAAGCATTTAAACCCCCAGGTGATCCTAATGGACGAGTTGTGGTCTTGTGAGGGTTCGCTTAGAACACACCCACAAAGTTCTAGGTCAAAGAATAAGCTCATCTTCTATGAAGTGTAACACCTGCATTTCAGTTGTAGCTCACAACAAATGGATATATCAAACTAGCTTTCAAAGGCACAACAATTATGGACATGTGATAAGAATGTAAAGTGCATCTACACATGTATAGAGAATGGTCGGAAATTATGACTGCCAATTGATTAGAGATATTGTTTAGGCTAAGAACCGAATTCAAAGCCAAGCAAGCTCTTTGGCTTTACGATAATTGTAAATGTTCACCTTAAGAGTTGGTGATGTTTAAGTATACCCGCGTTGTACATCGATGGCATATACCCTCTTATTTATTACAAAATTGTTTACAACATTTAACAAGACATGACTCTTTATTCTTAATCACCTCTCAAGAACAATCGTGAACTAATTAATTAAGAAAAAGTTTTCAGATATTTATCTTGAAAAATCACAAAATCTGAGACGAAGAGAACTTTGTGATTTCTATCAATTTCATTCCTGAAATAGATTACTAAAACCTCGATAACAGAAAAAACAAGATCAAGATACATGAACTATCGAGGTAAAGATAGTCTGACCTGGCTTCATGAATCCCTAAGTGAAGTCTTTCAGTCGTAGGACTAATTATGTTTCTTGAGGAAACCTAAATCAATAGAGGACGCCTCTAGCAATCAACTAGGACAAAAAAGTGTTATTGAATAATTTTTCGCTTGAATTAGTTTCTCTATTTATAGATTTTCAAGACTGAGGGTTGCTTAAAATTCAAGCTAAGATAATTTGAGAATCAAGCAAACACTTTTTCTGTCCAGATGAAACTCTAGTTAGGGTTTCAAGTAATCATGTGAGAAACTTGTCTTAAAATCACATAGATGAATATACACCGTGGTCCGAGTTCCGGAACCGTGTATAATGATAGTTCTTGGCAAATATGACTTTCGAACTTGTATGCGATATTGTGTTCGCTTAAACACTTAAGATTTGAATCATGATGCACATACACAAGGTGTTTTAGTGATCAAAGATATCTTAGAGATGTTTATGAGAGTCATAGCAATGCTAACCATATTTATAAAAATAATCTTTGAGCATCCTCTAATACGTACTGGGATAGTTTGTGAAACAGTTTGTGAACCGTTAGCTAGTTCGTAAATTCAGGGCGCTACGGTTCGGGAACCGTTCCGCTATTCCCAAACTCCGATGTCTACCATTCATGAACTACGTTCGTGACTAATTCGCACAAATTCAGATCACCACAGTTCGTGAATTGGGTTTGTGAGCCGTCACATTCAGAACTCTATAGTTCGCAAACTGGGTTCGTGAACCTACCTTTATTCTAGAACTTCAGATATCCGTGGTTTGCGAAATGGTTCAACAACCTACCCTGAATCCAGATTCCAATAGTTCTGATAAACTCTCTTTTGATGTTGAATCATTCCCATTTGCCATAGATATAAAATATCATTGCTTGGGAAATCTTCAAATAATCCACAAAATAGTTTGTGAACAATAAATTATTTCAAATTAAGATTTTTAAGGACCTACGAACCCTGAACCTTGACTCAAAATTTCTTCTTTTCAATATTAAATCTACTAGAAGTCAAACGATATAGTCTCATAAAGATAAAATGGTGATGCATGTGAGTAAATAGAATGGTTTACTCTTCATATACCTTTTTTGTTGATAAAGTTCTTCAAATGTCTTCGTCGATCTTCATTCTTCGAGGGTTATTCAGTGATGTCTTATACTAACCTACCAACCTCTATACCTAGTATGGGACTTGACATCTAACTTGTACATTTAATATTGACAACAAGCTTGAGATAGAAAAACTTGCGAGTTCGACCAAGAAGTTCTCTAACAATCTCCCCCTTTGTCAATTTAATGACAAAACTATTAATACATATTGGATTCAAAATTTATCATGCTTGATTTCCTTGGTTCTTCAACATCGTCTTGAATTTTTTGTACTTTTATGGTTCTGTATGTGTTCGTCCGGCACCTTTGTTTTTGAAGATCCGCAGCGATAACAACTTATGAGAATACTCAAATAGAGCTTTATTAGAATAAAAAATCACTCTACTCAATGGTTGTTATACAAAAACATAATATTGTTACCATCCTCAAAGTTCAATTGCACTGCAACTTTGAAGCAATACTATGGTGATAAAGCGGGGGTCTAACAACCTCACCCAATATTTCGTTTAGCAATCTATATGGACAAACTCCAATATAATTCCAAGAGAATGAACAAGACATCCAGACTCAATCAATGGAAATAAATCCAAGAGTTGTATCTTTGTTTCACAATGTAATCAGCAAATCAAAAAGATAGAAATCCGTGAGCCTGATTATTATGTGAAACAACTTGAACGGTACCAAAGACCAATGTCAAGTGTCAATCAATTTATATCAACAACCAAAGGTTGGATTATCTAATTGATTGAACTACGCACAACCTGTGATATTTCAATTATATAGAAAATATAATGCGGAAAAGAAATAACACAGACACCAGAAATTTTGTTAACGAGGAAACCGCAAATGCAGAAAAACCCCGGGACCTAGTCCAGATTGAACACCACATTGTATTAAGCTTCTACAGACACTAGCCTACTACAAGTTAACTTCAGACTGGAATGTAGTTGAGCCCTAACCAATATCACACTGATCAAGGTACAATTGCATTCATTACGCCTCTAGAACCACGCCGGATTCTGCGCACTTGATTCCCTTAGATGATCTCACCCACAACTAAGAGTTGCTACGACCCAAAGTCGAAGACTTGATAAACAAATCTGTATCACACAAAAAAGTCTATTGAATAGATAAATCTGTCTCCCACAGATATACCTACGAGTTTTGTTCCGCCTTTTGATTTATCAAGGTGAACATGAACCAATTGATAAACCAGACTTATATTCCTGAAGAACAGCCAAGTAATATCAATCACCTCACAATAATCATAATCGATTATCGAAACAAGATATTTTGGAATCACAAACGATAAGACGAAGATGTTTGTGACTACTTTTCAATCCTGCCTATCGGAGAATAAATCTCGAGAAAATCTTAAAGAAGATAGTACTCAATCATGATAGACGCATTTATGTGTCTATATTAGTCTCAATTATCTTTAATGTTAGTACTATATTTGCGCTTATTTTGGTATTTTATGTCTTTGTAGGTGTTTTTGGAGAAATAAGCTTTTGCGGGAAAATTGGCTCGAAAAGTGGTATTTGCGCTCGTGGGAGAAAATTGATATTCGGACTCTCGCTATGGATAAGGGGTATCCAAATTACTAAGGGTCACCCTCGGGATACCCCAAGGCATGCTATTCGCACCCCTACTCGGATAGGGCGTCTCATCTTCTTCATTTGAATTCTCAAAAATGGCGGGAAACTTTGTACAACGAAGTCGGTTTTGGGATTTGATTTTGGAGCTCTTCGGGGAGATTCAACCGAGAGATTTTGATGAGATGGACTTCTCATGGTCAGACAGGGTTTATATGGTTATTATTATCGATTGAAATGGGCTGGAAAATTAGTTCTCGAGGAAACAGGGGAGGGAAAAGTTAGCGGACCTGTTTCCTCGAGAACTAATTTTCCAGCCCATTTCAATCGATCATAATAACCATATAAACCCTGTCTGACCATGAGAAGTCCATCTCATCAAAATCTATGGTTGAATCTCCCCGAAAGAGCTCCAAAAATCAAATCCCAAAACTGACTTCGTTGTACAAAGTTTCCCGCCATTTTTGAGAATTCAAATGAAGAAGATGAGACGCCCCATATCCAGAGTAGGGGTGCGAATAGCAGATGCCTTGGGGTATCCTGAGGGTGCCCCTTAGTAATTTGGATACCCCATATCCATAGCGAGAGTCCGAATAGAAATTTTCTCCCAAATCACAATAGAAAACAGCAAGATCAGAACACGCAACTACAGAGAAAATAGTTGGGTCTGGCTTCACAATCCCAATGAAGTCTTTAAGTCGTTAACCTACAGGGTTTGAGAAAAACCTAAGGTTAAAGGAGAATCGACTCTAGTCGCAACTAGTATCACACAGGAGGTGTGGGGATTAGGTTTCCCAGTTGCTAGAGTTCCCCTTTAAATAGTCTCCAAATCAGGGTTTGTAATCAATGCTACCTTGGTAAACAAGTATTCAATATTCACCGTTAGATGAAAACCTGATTAGATTCAAGCTAATATGTTTCAAACGTTAGATCGAACTTAGCTTGTCATACACAAATGAAATGTACCAACATTTAGATAAAGATAACCATACCTAAACGTGTACACTTAGTTGGTTCAACAGTAGTTAACGGAGGTTAGCCATATGTTGTACCAACCTTATTCATCTTTATCACAACTAGTTCAAACGACTCAAATGAAACTAGTTAGAGAGTTGTTCAAATGTTTATATTCTCAAAGAAGTATACAAGACACAATTGAAGCAAGATCGATTTTGATTCACTCGAATCGTTTCATGAACATTATAGCCACGGTTTGCAAAAGATTGCATTCCTTAATATATAAATGTATTAGTTCATGAACAAACCGATTTTAGAACATAACCTACTCAAGTATGCAAACGTGTACGCATACTTAAGTAGCCGGACTTAGTTTGGATTCGCCAGTACGCGAATGGGTACGCATACTACCAAACTCAGTTGAATTCCGGAACTTGAACTTACGCCAGTACGCGTACGGGTACGCATACAAAGTTCCCGGACTTTCATTAACCAACCAGTACGCGTACAAGTACGCATACTATGGTTCCCAGACTTGGACCTTACACAAATGCAAGTACACACACTGTGTTTATATCCAATCTTGGTTACTTGTTCTAAACTTTCATTTCAATCATTCAAAACATTCTTAGAAGACGATAATAGATGTATCACACAACCATTAGATTCAAAGCAATTTTCAAGTGATCAAATAATCAATACGAAACATTCTGAGTCTACACCAAATGATTGCATCACACAAATCATGTAAGATGTTACCAGGCAATTTTCACATGATCATCTTTTGACTTTCGTCAAGAATAAAAGATGAACTTGGTTAAAGCGAAAGCTTACCAACACATATTTCGAGAAACAGATAAGCGAGATAAACTCGGATCGAAATATCAAATGTGTATAATTGAAGTCTATATAGCAATACGAATTTTGTCTCAAATAGGAGATAGAGTAGATAGACTTTTGAGTGATAGATGAGTTCAAGTATCCACATACCTTTTGTTGATGAAGTTCCACAAGTTCCCTTGAGTAGTTCTTCGTCTTCAATCGATGAACACCGTGAAGTCTAAAGCTCAACTACACATTCTATCCTAATACGAGACTTAGCTATAAGTAGACTAGAAATCAGATTTATAGTTATGGCAACTAAACTTGACAAACAAGCTTGAGATAGCAACGCTTGCGATTTTGACCGAGCAGTGCTCTAACAATCTCCCCCTTTGTCAATTTTAGTGACAAAAATCAATACAAATGTGTTAGAGCACTGCTCAGTCGAACTCGCATGCGTTGCTATCTCAAGCATGTTTGTCAATGTTAGTGATCAAAACTATAAGTCTTTATTTCTAGCCTATTTATAGATGTCTCGGACTAGGACATAGATTGTGTGGTTGAGCCTTAGACTTCACCGCGTTCATCATTTGAAGACGAAGAACTACTAAGGGGAGCTTGTGGAACTTCATCAACAAAAGGTGTGTGGAGACTAAAACTCATCTATCACTTGGAAAGTCTATTTCTACTATATCTCCTATATTGAGACGTAAGTCGTATTACGATATAGTTTTATATATACACATTTGAGATTTCGAGCTGAGTTTATCTCGCTTACATATTGCTCGAAATATGTGTTGGCAAGCTTTCGCTTCGACCAAGTTCATCTTATATCATGTGAAAATTGCCGAGTAACATCTTACATGTTTTGTGTGATACAATCATTTGGTGTAGACTTGGAATGTTTCGTTATGATTATTTCAATATCTTGAAAATTGCTTTGATGCTAATAGTGTGTGAAAACGGCTATTGTCATCCTCTAAGAAAGTTTCAATGATTGAAATAAAGAGCTTAGAATCATGTAACCATGTTTGGATACAAACATAGTGTGTTCTCATATTTGTGTATAAGTCCAAAATCGGGAACCTGAAGTATGCGTACCCGTACACGTACTGGCAGTTGTTGGATGTCTGGGCAAGTATGCGTACATACTGGCGGAAGTCTCACGTCCATGAATTTCTGCAGGAGTTTGGAATGTAAATTGGTATGCGCACCCGTACGAGTACTGGCGTAACCAAACTCGATCCGGCTACTTAAGTATGCGTACACGTTTGCATACTTGAATGGGTTACTTTCTAAAATCAGTTGTGTACATGAACTTAAACATTTATAAATTAAGGAATGCAATCTTTGCAAACTGTGGCTATAATGTTCATGAATTGATTCGAGTGAATCAAACCGATTTTGCTTCAATTGTGTTCTTGTATACTTCTATGAGAATATAGCAATTGAACGGCTCTTTAACTAGTTTCATTTGAGTCATTTGAACTAGTTATGGTTAAGATGAATAAGGTTGATATGAGAGTAATCATATGGCTAACTTCGGTTAACTATTTGTGAGCCAACATGGTGAACACGTTTGGGTACGGTTACATAAACCTAAATGAGGGTACATTTCATTTGTGTGTAACAAGCTAAGTTCGATCTAACGGTTGAAAGATATTAGCTTGGTTGAATCAGGTTTTTCATCTAACGGTGAATATTGAATGCTTTGTTACCAAGGTAACTTGGATTGCAAACCCTGATTTGAAAACTATATAAAGGAGAACTCTAGCAACTGGGAAACCTAATCCCCGCACCTCATGTGTGTTACTAGTTGCATCAACTAGAGTCGATTCTCCTTTAACCTTAGGTTTCTATCGAGACCCTGTAGGTTAACGACTTGAAAGAATTCATTGGGATTGTGAAGCCATACCCAGCTATTTTCTTTGTAGTTGCGTATTCTGATCTTTCCCGATTCTATCGTTTGAGTACTATCTTCTCTAAGATTTGCTCGAGATTTACTCTCCGATAGGCAAGATAAAAAGTAATCACAAACACCTTCGTCTCATTGTTTGTGATTCCACAATATCTAGTTTCGCCATCATACGATTTAGATTATTGTGAGGTGATT
The DNA here is from genome assembly GCA_023531295.1 of Papaver armeniacum. Taxonomy (NCBI): domain Eukaryota; kingdom Viridiplantae; phylum Streptophyta; class Magnoliopsida; order Ranunculales; family Papaveraceae; genus Papaver; species Papaver armeniacum. The sequence continues at coordinate 21,658 of JAJJWW010017230.1, forward strand.
GATAATACTAGGCTGTTCTTTGGGAATATAAGTCCGGGTTATCAATTGGTTCCTGCTCACCTTGATTTATCAAAAGACGGACCAAAAAATCTTGGGTATTTCTGTGGGAGACAGATTTATTCATTTTATAGACTTTTCTGTGTGAGACAGATTTGTTTATCAAGTCTTCGACTTTGGGTCATAGCAACTCTTAGTTGTGGGTGAGATCAGCTAAGGGAATCAAGTGCGTAGTATCCTGCTGGGATCAAAGACATAAGGAACACAACTGTACCTTGAATCAGTGTGAGATTGATTAGGGTTCGACTACAGTCCAGTCCGAAGTTCATTGTCTGTAGCGGCTTAATACAGTGTGATGTTCAAACTGGACCAGGTCCCGGGGTTTTTCTGCATTTGCGTTTTTCCTCGTTAACAAAATTCTGGTGTCTGTATTATTTCTTTTTCGCATTATATTTTGTTATATAATTGAAATATCACAGGTTGTGCGTTGAATCGATCAATTGGGAAATCCAACCCTTGGTTGTTGATTGAAATTGATTGATCCTTGAACATTGGTCTTTGGTACCGTTCAAGTTACTTCTCTTATATTCAATCGGGCTCGCAAATTTCTATTTGCTGATTGCATATTGAATTAAGAGTTAGAGATATAAACTCTTGTATATACTTTTCTCTAGATTGAGTCTGACTGTCTAGTTGATTCTCTAGAAAGTATATTGGAGTAAGTCCTCTCAGATTGCCAAACGAATTGTTGGGTGTGGTTGTTGTACCCCCGCATTTCCAATATGGATTACAAAATAAATAAACTTTGTAGCTTCTCATCCAAATGCTTGATCTCCTTGGTTCTTCAACATTACTTGAAATCTTCGTCACTTCCAAGTACTCTAGTGATTCTGAACGTGTTCAACTCAATATCATAGTTGTTGAAGATCCATAGCTATAATAATGAGAAAATAGTAGCTCTTAATCATTGTTATACAGTAGTATTATACACAACATCAAAGTTCAATTGTATCACAACTTTGACAATAATACTATGGTGATATGTATTACTCCCCCTTAGTCAATACTTCATCTCACAATGAAAACCACTCCCCCTTACATAATGATCTGTAAACCAAATGTATTTGTAGTGTAAACTACACAATAATTCTCCCCCTTTTTATCAATATAAATTGGCAAAGGTACGAAAACTAGCAGGATCATAATAAAATTCTCATAGAGATACTTCATGACTAAAAGAGAAACACATATCAACTTTGTTTCGATGATTTCACATAGTTGAAACTTAGTGTATTCATAAAGGAGTTTTATAAAGATACAAGATAACCCATACAATATTCCACAGCCGCACTCCCCACAAAGATTTGGCAACTAAGCACAAGTTCAATTAAGAACTCTCCCCCATAAAATGTCATTCCCAAAGGAACAAAAAGAGCGACCTTACTTTTACGAGAAAAGAAGGATTTATTTGGACATTAACAAATTATAAAAAACGTGAATTTGTATCCAGAAAACTCAAATTTTTTTTTTTGATACGCGAAAGCCGGACCCAGGCCCCTACCCGAACCCAGCCAGTTGGACTGGCCCCACTGCCAGACCCAACACCGCTCAACCCACTATACAACTAATCTGCCATAAACCTTACGGCGGCGGGGATTGAACCCCTGACTTCCTCCTTACTGGAGTTGATGGGATACCAATGAGCTATGCTCTTGGACCCATGATTCACCACAAGAGAACCTATGATTAATTTAATCGGAAATGTTCAACATAAGAGAACTTACGGAGCCACACAATACGTTCACAAAAAGTGGATTAGGGAAAGATCAATACTGCGGAATATTCAAAGATTCGTTCTATTTTTCATCAATATTTGCATAATGATATCATAGACTTAATCTTTGTTATCAAAAGTTCATTCTATTTTCCATCAATATTTTCATAAAGACATATAATAGACTTAACTTTTGATGTATATGGGACAATCATAGTTCACGGATGCAAACACACATATCCCATAAAATGTTTGCAATATATAAAACCAAAGATTAATACTGCAAAATCATCTTCCAAATAAACTTTAGAATTTAAATAAATAAATCTAAAAACATTGCAAGATGAAAATCGTTGGCAATATCTATGTGTACTCAAAATAATTGTTATTCCAAACCCTAGTTATCCTTCTTAAAACACAAGAATAGATTCTCATAAAAAGTTTCCTAGAAAAAATAGAATTAAGTTTCTTTGAAACCTTCATACCTTTGAAAAGCTCCATCATAAAAGGTATCACCGATGTCCTTGATTATTTTGACCGTTGAAATCCCATGTTCATGAGTTAGAACATTAACTTTCCGATCAAAAATGCGACCAAGCCGCCTAGCCGTGACGCAGTCCACAATGAGATTTTTCTGATTCCGTATCAAGACCTTTTGATTCTCAAGGATTTTGGTTTGTTCATCAATAAGATGATTTATTTGCATCTAAATGTTTTCAAATTCGACCTTTGAGTTATTATGAGAGTGGATTAAATCCTTGACAGATTCGCCAATCCAAATGTTGTACTCTTTCCTTGCAAGCATCTTTTTCAAGACAAGTTCTTGAACCGAATCACATCCTTTGATGTCTTCTTCCATCTCAAGATTAACCACTTCCTGAAGCCTTGAAGAGTTCTCCATTTTTTTAGGGAAGAGAAACAATATAGTATTATATTTATATATATATATATATATGTGTGTGTGTATGTGTGTGTGTGTGTGTTTACGTACAATAGAAAACGCTCTTGTAAAGGAAACCCTAAGGAACTTCCAAGATAAGGACGTGGATGACTGTGAACCAGATGAGGAAGGTTAATGGATTAGAGAAGATCCAATAAAGAAATACGCTTTGTTTTCAAATGTCTCAAACATACATAGCTCAATGATTAAAAGGTTTACCTTGAATCAGAGAATATGAAAGAGACATAACAGTTTGTTAGAGCATAGCTCGATTGAACCCACCAAGTGTTGGTATGTCAAGTTTGGTTGTCATATTTTAGTGAATCAAAACTCAATTAAAGAGTCGCTTGATTATATACTAGAGACAACTTCGTATAGGTTAGGCTAGAAAGATTAGGATTATGAGATATACAAGTATTACTCGAAGACTTGAAGAATGTGAAGAAGTAACAAGCTACATCAACGACATCATCCTTCCTCTTGAGGTTAGTAATATTGTGGCTTGAACTGTTTCATTCCTAACGTATCTTTCAAGTAGTGCTATATTGAAAACATAACTGCGAAGCTGTGAATGATTATACTCTAGTAGACATAATATTAAGGAATTAGAATACGAAGTATAACACTTATCTTTTGAACTTCGTATATAAGACATCGACATAATCGTATGAATGCTATTGTGATTATGTGTACTGGTAAAGGTGAAGATTTCATCCTAGGAAACAATGTTTACATTTTTTTAAATGAAGTACATTCATGAACTTGTTTTATGAATCGAAAGGGAAATCGCTAGGCTTATTGGTATTGTTATTCATTGCATATCTTTGGATTACCAATATGTGTGAGTTAGTAGAACCGATCATAACTTGTTATGTATCTTGGTAAAACTAGTCAGAATGCTTGACTTATGTATTGGTATGACTTTTATTAGTGTAACTGATCCTAAGTAATCACCTTAGATGGTATGATCGATATTTGTAATTGGTGTAACCGATCCTGGTAATTGGTATGACCGATCACAAAAGAGTTGTAATCAATCCTTGTAATTGGCGTAACCGGTCCTAGTAATTGGTGTAACCGATCCTAGTGACTAGTGTAATCGATCACAAGTAATACAATGAGAATATGGTAACCGGTCCTGGTAATTGACGTAACCGATCCTGGTAACTGATGTAACCGGTCCCAGTAACCATATTAAGGTAGAACCGATCCTTGTGTTTGGTAGAACCGTAAACCCATGATTAGTGTATTGATATTTGATCAATCACATAGTTCCTGGAAATCAGATAAACCAATTCTAAACTTGTTTGGAAGTGTGGTATAATCGGTTCCAAGATTGTAAATATGAAAAAGGATTTACAAAGAATAAGATGTCGACATACTATGAACATGTTCAATAACTCTTATCTTTTATTGTTCAAATATATTCCTTAATAACCAAAGGATATCCCGGACCGAATTGAGAATCTTTTAATTAAGGTTATTAATTTTATATGCTTTTAATTACCAGCAATTAAAATGCATATCTCTGGAAAATAAAAATTGGTAATGTGCATTTACTAGTTGGAAATTTCCTAGTGAGATTTCGGTTAATATTGGACAGAGCATTTCCAGGAATTATGAAAACCGATTTGGACATTTATTGCATATCGTAAGAATATTTCATTTTTGGAAATTCCTTGGTGTCCAAACTTCCTTGGTCTATAAATACCCAAGTTTGCATTTCAAGCAAACTATCCTAAGAGACAGCAAAATTACCTTGTTGTGTTGTTACTGGTGGAGCCGTCTATTCGGAGAGGAAAGTACCCTAATTAGGCGAAATCTCTTACGACCGCTTGTTCAAAGACTTCTGTGGGATCAAGAAGCTCTACGAGTACCGTTGGTGGGAAACTAGATAATTACAGTATTATTAGTTTTCGATTTGATTTGATTGACTAACGATTGTTGAACTTTGATTGCACCTAGTTTGTTTATGCTTGAGAATCTTCTCTTCTGATATAAGATTCACTCAAACTAGATCGAAGTATCGACGGGATCTTTAGAAGTGTTTGTAGATCTAAGGACGTCTTGTGATAATCCATTGTTAACAGACTATGTTATGTGCGTGATTGATCACAAGAGATTCAAGTTGTGGTGTGCAGGTGTTTATTAAAACTTAAAGAAGATTTGAAGACAAAGAAGATTTCTTATTGGTTTCATAATCTTTGGTGTGCACAAAACTGGATCGGCTGGGATCCAACTATAATCAGTTTATCTTTGATAGATTTGTAAGATTAGTTGCGTAGATCGGCATCACTATATAGCATCTTGGTAGATTCTATATTTGATTGAAATATCTAAACTCCGCGATTTTGTAGTTGTTGGATAAATAGATCTAAACCCGACAAAGGAGTTTATTGTATTAAACAGAAGAGCCTTTGTCTAACTCATATCACTGAGATTGAATAGAGTTATTACCGAACAGATTTGTTGTTCCTTTACTATTTGGAATACGATCCAAAGGAATTGTTCCAGTGCGTGCACTTATTGAATGTCGGAAGCGCAGGGATACTGAAGAAACTAGGCGAACTATAGGTTTAGTTGCTTGGTCTCAACTATACGAAGTTGGTTTGATTTTGTATAGCGGCTTAATTCTGAGAGTATTCAATTCTGGACTAGGTCTCGGGGTTTTTCTGCATTTGCAGTTTCATCGTTAACAAAATCTTGTTGTGACATTTACTTTATCTTTCCGCATTATAATTGTTTTATTATAATTAAAGTAAATTGCACTTTGTACGTTAACAGGGCACTTGATATTGATCCTATTGGTTTCGGTTATTACTGTACCTTTTATCAAGTGATCACTTTGTTGTTGTATTGTATCGATTCCATATCCATAGACGATCATACAAAGTGTATTGGTTTTCTCCACTTGCCTTTGATATTTAATTCACGAGTTAGGCCAGTTCGGACTAGCCCTATATCAAGTGGACACTGTGTTTAAATATTCCTTGAGTGATTGTTGATCCAAGAGGTTTATACACAGTGGGTCTTGTATAGGTTGTGATCAAAATAAAAGATTGTGGTATATTTGGGTACCCTCGTCTTTTCACAGTTACTATGAGTCAAGAAATGACTCAACGATTAACATAAATTTCCAGAAACAATGCAGATGGAAACATACAATAGACTTGAGCATCTCGCAAATATCATCCTTGCAACTCTCAAGTTAGATACAAGGATGAATTTACCTAGAGTTAGGTAGCAAAGTGAGATGTAATCCCACCATGAGTTTTGAGAGACGAATTGTAGGTACCATCTGAGAGTTTGATCTTCGTATTTCTTGCCTTCCTTTGGTTATTTCTTATTCCAGAGGAATTAGACAGAAACCTTTTTGAATATCCATCAGAAGGATTTTTCTGGGGATTAAGTCTAGGACCTCTAGAAATAGGTTCCACAGGATTTGAAATGTGAGATTTCCATCTTATAGACTTAGAACTACCAGTCTTATTCTCATAAACACCGGGAATGTATAAATTTGCACCATAAGGAGAGACACAATTCCTGTAGATATTTCGAGATGAGTGACCATTGAAATCCTTATTATGAGAGTACTGGTTTTCTGTGGGAATGAAATCCATTGTAGATGTTGTCAGACAACTCACTTTGTCGACAGTAAAAAGAAGTAGTCATTGAAGATCAGAAATCTGTTTCTTCCTAGCAAAACAATGTTGAACATAGTAATTCTTTTTCCCACCAAAGGAACAAAGTTCGTGGAGGAGAGACATCGGAAGAAACCTGTTTTAAACTCATAGCCCTATTAGGAGTCTGCAAGTTATTCACATATTTCTTAGCAGAAGCTTCCTTTGAAGTACTTTTCTTCATGTACTGTAAATTCATATGAGAATTAGAGATTGGTACAGAAAAAGACTTACTTATTAAAACAACGTTTTCCTTTTTCAAGGATTTGCACTCTTCCTAGGCTTGAAGAAGAGATGTAACCAGTTTCTCCTTTTCAACATGAAAATTTTTCAGTTCTTATGAATGAATCTCGATCAAACATTTTTCTCTAATTGAATCTTCTTTGACAATATCTTCAAAAACACGAATCTTTTCACGCTGTAGAGTAGTTTCTTGATAAAGATTTTCGATATTATTAGAGAAGGACTCAATTATGCTATAAAGTTCCCATTCTCGACCAAGAGACTTTTCAAGTTCATCAATGAGCTGATCATGTTTTTCTTCAAGAGACTTTATTTTAGAATCTTGAAAATCAATAATTTCAGCAGATTTTTTTTGAGTTCTGGTGAGTTCCATTTCAGCTTCTGACATAGTGTCAACTGTCACATTAGATGGGATGTTATCAGAAACTGATCGCAAAAATTTCCTACCTCGGGATTCGGAAGAATCATCAAAGCAGTTATCCTTGGAGGTGAGACCCAGATAATTGGCATAGTCAAAGTTTTTGGAACTCATTACAACGTGCGTGAGTTTGAGATAAACAACTATCCACACAAATCAGATTGCCACAAACACAGACTTATGAGGTCTTAGCGTGTTTGCCTGCTCTGATACCGATTCAAAAAGCGGGGATCTAACAACCTCACCCAATATTTCGTTTAGCAATCTATATGGACAAACTCCAATATAATTCCAAGAGAATCAACTAGACAGTCAGACTCAATCAATGGAAAAATATCCAAGAGTTGTATCTTTGTTTCACAATGTAATCAGCAAATCAAACAGATAGAAATCCGTGAGCCTGATTATTATGTGAAACAACTTGAACGGTACCAAAGACCAATGTTCAAGTGTCAATCAATTTATATCAACAACCAAAGGTTGGATTATCTAATTGATTGAACTACGCACAACCTGTGATATTTCAATTATATAGAAAATATAATGCGGAAAATAAATAACACAGACACCAGAAATTTTGTTAACGAGGAAACCGCAAATGCAGAAAAACCCCGGGACCTAGTCCAGATTGAACACCGCACTGTATTAAGCCGCTACAGACACTATCCTACTACAAGTTAACTTCAGACTGGAATGTAGTTGAGCCCTAACCAATATCACACTGATCAAGGTACAGTTGTGTTCCTTACACCTCTAGAACCACGCCGGATTCTGCGCACTTGATTCCCTTAGATGATCTCACCCACGACTAAGAGTTGCTATGACCCAAAGTCGAAGACTTGATAAACTAATCTGTGTCACACAGAAAAGTCTATTGAATAGATAATCTTGTTAGAGCATAGCTCGGTTAAACCCACCAAGCGTTGGTATGTCAAGTTTGGTTGTCATATTTTAGTGAATCAAAACTCAATTAAAGAGTCGCTTGATTATATAATAGAGACAACTTCCTATAGGTTAGGCTAGAAAGATTAGGATTATGAGATATACAAGTATTACTCGAAGACTTGAAGAATGTGAAGAAGTAACAAGCTATATCAACGACATCATCCTTCTTCTTGGGGTTAGTAATATTGTGACTTGAACTGTTTCATTCCTAACGTATCTTTCAAGTCGTGCTATATTGAAAACATAACTGCGAAGCTGTGAATGATTATACTCTAGTAGACATAGTGTTAAGGAAAATAGAATACGAAGTATAACGCTTATCTTTTGAACTTCGTATATAATACATCGACATAATCGTATGAATGCTATTGTGATTATGTGTATGGGTAAAGGTGAAGATTTCATCCTAGGAAACAATGTTTACATTTGTTTAAAGGAAGTACATTCATGAACTTGTTTTATGAATCGAAAGGGAAATCGCTAGGCTTATTGGTATTGTTATTCATTGCATATCTTTGGATTACCAATATGTGTGAGTTAGTAGAACCGATCATAACTTGTTATGTATCTTGGTAAAACTAGTCACAATGCCTGACTTATGTATTGGTATGACTTTTATTAGTGTAACCGATCCTAAGTAATCACCTTAGATGGATGATCGATATTTGTAATTGGTGTAACCGATCCTGGTAATTGGTATGACCGATCACAAAAAAGTTGTAATCGATCCTTGTAATTGGCGCAACTGATCGCTGTCGTAGGCGTCAAAAATAAATTTACACTTTCTTACTACTCAAAATATATAATGAAGCAAGGCAAGAAAGGATCGTTCCCACAGAGAGGTCTTGGTTGTCAATGTGTTTCGGTATCTTATAAGTAACACGGGGGATTTTCTGGTTGTGTAAATAAAAATAAACAAAAAGCAAAACAATAAAAAGTAAACACGCAAATCAAGGATGTGAAATATTGGATAAAGGTTTCATCTTCAATTGTAAACAAGTTTTCGAATATATGAATAGAATTCGTATTTAATCTCGTTATCATCAAAAGCCTAGAGAATCAAGAGAGCAAGATAATCTATTAATTTCCTAATTCATCACACACACATTAGGGCTGCGTATGTGAATTCTACCTAAAGAATAACCTAACGCCTTGCGCTAATTAAGTTCAATTCCTAGGAGCATTAAGTTTCAGAAATAGGCTAATCAATGCAACTATCACACATTGCGCATGACAATTCGGACAAAGGTCAATTTCTACACATATGACAAGGATGTATCACTACAACCTAGAATCATATCATGCTACTCGTATTCAAGGTTATCGCTTGATGAAAAACCCTAAAATAGCTATAGATATGGATGTGAGTTCAATCAATTCTAGACTTAACTAAACAAACATTCAATCATATTGCAATACATCAATCATGCAATTATTATAAACCGTAGAAATCAAACAATGATTTTGAGAGAAAACTAATTCATAAAAATCCATAACTTGTTTTCAAAATCCAACTACATCTTTAACCAATAATAATAAATCAACTACTTGGGTTTTTGGAAATCATCACAAAGAATTTTTAAGAATCTATCATGTGAAACCCTAGAACAAAAGTAGAGGCCTCCCTAATGGAGATATATTCTTTAGAGAAAGAGTTTTCTATATATATACTTCTCCCATTCCATAAGGATACTCCTTCCAATATTAGGTCTTCTCAAAACCCATCTCCAAGTGGTCCACCAAGCCCATGTGTGAGAAAAACCCATGTAAAAACTCTGCCCAAGAACCGTCGTCGGAAAAGTGGGTTTATGGCCGGAAATCGGCCGGAAGTTGGTCGGAAAATATATCTCAGGTGGCCGGCAAAGTCCACCCGGCCACCGGTCCAACGGGTCGACTCGGTCAGGTCAACCGATTCGAGACACTGAGTCAAACCGGGTCAAGCACCGAGTTGAATGACTCAACCAGTCGAGATCATGACTCGAGATGTAAGTCACTGGCTAGTCGTGCAATTCAAGGCCATTGCACAGCCTACAATGTGCTTCACAATCATTGTGCATCACCAATTTCTATCCGGCCATGATGGTCGCTCGGCTCAGCCACCAAATCCCTGTATACAACTCAAACAGACCTTCTCCATTTCAATCACTACCATCAGACCATCTCCTGCAGCTCACAACTTCCTGCGACATCTCAAGCCTAACTCCAGCTCACTTGCACATTGCAATTCATCCCATTGCCTCGAGCCATGACCATCCGAGCAGCAGCACCAATTTACGCAATCACCAACTCCATGGCCCTATCTGTTTCAACTCAATACCACCCGCAAGTCGGGTTCAATCCAAACTCAACTACAACTCGCAATTCACTGGACCCTCGTAACCTTGTCCATCTAGTCACAGTTCCAGCCAATTGCAAACCTGTACACGACCATCGCATCCATTATGCAACAAAGCAAATTCAAGGCACCTGCACTACAAAACCCATTTCATCCCAAATCGATGCTAGCATCAAACTCCAGCCTCAGTCCACTTTGATTCCTCAACACACAACACCAACTCAAGCCAATTTGAGAACTGCAAAGACAACCCTCTTGAACTCAAATTAAACTCCAAATACATATATTTGCATCTTTAGCTCATTAACAACCATGGCAGTCGCGACTCTACCGAGAACCAAGACACCGCCAATGCCACCGCTGCCACTCAAATACAAGCAACATCTCAGGCCGACCAACACTACCACCTGATTCTTGGAACAACGGCAACAATCACAACACAACCAAGGCTGTGGTCACTACATCTCAGCTTCAATACCCTTGATGCCTGCTTCCACCCGCAATACTCCCTCACCGCGAATCGAGCCAACTCCAAGCCACATCAACACTAATTAGCCTCTACCACCACCAAGCATCTCCCTGTCACATTTAAGTCGCAACCTAAACATCCATTCAAACCTGAACCCAAAACTCCATAACCAACAAAAGAGCACCACCCGATTCTGCATCTTCTTAAGCATCATTTCCTGCAATCGAGCCATGGCATCTCAATCTCCATTCTCGGCATCTCGGTTCAACCTTCTCATCTAAACCCATTAGCTACTGACCAAGCAAACACCCCGCAATTCCATCTCCCCGTAACTCATATCACATAGCAAACCCATCTTCTATTTTAAGCTCCGACAAACAATTCGAGAGACCCATCTCCCTAATTAGAGAAACCCCTTCAATTCCTTGATCTCGGATTCATTGTTGCTCGCTTGTTCTTTAATTTCGGGAACAACCAAAACCCTAACTGCAGTTTAGGTTCTCGACATGATTCTTCATTCCCTGTGAAACTTGTCTCAATCATCAATTCGTGACCAACCTATCTCCGTTCTTCAACCAAAACCCTTGTATCTTCGTCGTCTCATCACAGCAGCACTTCCCTGACCTGAATCTCTCAAACCCATTTTAAATCTATGACAAATCCATCGTTTTCTTCCTTGTCTGTTCATGGCTTCATTGCAGCACATCGTCATCTTCTAACCCATTCAACGAGCTTCAACAACAGACGAATTCCTTCTCCCATTTCTTATGATTCGGTTTCAATGGCAGCGAGTTCTCAAATCCAATCTCGTTGCGAGAATAATATTTGGGAAAGAACTCAAATAAGAAAACTCGATTAGATTATAATAGAAATGGGATATTAAGACACCCCGAGATAAAATACACCCCAAGATAGGTGCCCCTTAACGAAGAATAATCTGTCTTTAGCGAATCTCGGTGACTCCCCATAGCAATAGACCCGACTTCCTTTAGCGGTTCCTCCGAAATGTACGCGCCTTAACAGAGTGACTGCCCCTTAACTTAGAGTGGGGTTGCCAATAGCACTTGTCTGACCATTTTGCTCTTTTAGCCTTCAAATTCTTGTTTTGCTCGTAACTTCTTCATACGAACTCAGAATGACTCCGTTCTTTCGCCATTGGCTTCATCTTTTCGTTGTCTCCAGGGTGATGAGAACAAATCTTGAATTTGAGCGAGTTCCACTTCCTTTTACTCAAATGACTCCAAAATACCTATAAAACTCAAAAGCGAACATAAGATACATAATTCACACGAAAAATAGCAAAGAAAGCATAAACTCTAGATAGTAAATACGGTGTATTCTACACCTATCAGCAACCGGTCATGGTAATTGGTGTAACCGATCCTAGTGACTAGTGTAACCGATCACAAGTAATACCATGAGAATATGGTAACCGGTCCTGGTAATTGACGTAACCGATCCTGGTAACTGATGTAACCGATCCTAGTAACCATATTAAGGTAGAACCGATCCATGTGTTTGGTAGAACCGTAAACCCATGATTAGTGTATTGATATTTGGTCAATCACATAGTTCTTGGAAGTCAGATGAACCAATTCTAAACTTGTTTGGAAGTGTGGTATAATCGGTTCCAGGATTGTAAATATGAAAAACGATTTACAAAGAAAAAAATATCGACATACTTTTAACATGTTCAGTAACTCTTATCTTTTATTGTTCAAAGATATTCCTTAATAACTCAAGGAGATCCCGGACCGAAATAAATTGAGAATCTTTTAATTAGGGTTATTAATTTTATATACTTTTAATTACCAGCAATTAAAATAATCTCTGGAAAATAAAAAGTGGTAATGTGCATTTACAAATTGGAGATTTTCTAGTGAGATTTCGGTTAATATTGGACAAAGCATTTCTAGGAATTATGAAAACCGTTTTTTGAAATATATTGCATATCTTGAGAATATTCGGTTTTGGAAATTCCTTGGTGTCCAAACTTCCTTGGTCTATAAGTACCCAAGTTTGCATTTCGAGCAAACTATCCTAAGAGCCAGCAAAACTACCTTGTTGTGTTGTTACTGGTGGAGCCGTCTATTCGGAGAGGAAAGTACCCTAATTAGGTGAAATCTCTTACGACCGCTCATTTAAAGATTTATGTGGGATCAAGAAGCTCTACGAGTACCGTTGGTGGGAAACTAGATGATCGCAGTATTATTAGTTTTCGATTTGATTTGATTGACTAAGGGTTGTTGAAATTTGATTGCACCTGGTTAGTTTATGCTTGAGAATCTTCTCTTATGATATAAGATTCACTCAAACTAGATCGAAGTATCGACTGGATCTTTAGAACTGTTTGTAGATCTAAAGACGTCTTGTGATAATCCATTGTTAACAAACTCCGTTCTGTGCTTGATTAATCACAAGAGATTCAAGTTGTGGTCTGCAGGTGTTTATTGGTTTGAAGATATCAAACATTATTAGTTTTCGATTTGATTTGATTGACTAACGGTTGTTGAACTTTGATTGCACCTAGTTTGTTTATGCTTGAGAATCTTCTCTTCTGATATAAGATTCACTCAAACTAGATCGAAGTATCGACGGGATCTTTAGAACTGTTTGTAGATCTAAAGACGTCTTATGATTATCCATTGTTAACAGACTCCGTTCTGTGCGTGATTGATTACAAGAGATTCAAGTTGTGGTGTGCAAATTTGAAGACAAAGAAGATTTCTTATTGGTTTCATAATCTTTGGTGTGCACAAAAATTGATCGTCTGGGATCCAACTATAATCGGTTCATCTTTGATAGATTTGATTGATTAGTTGCGTAGATAGGCATCACTATATAGTATCTTGGTAGATTCTATATTTGATTGCAATATCTAAACTCTGCTACTTTTATAGTTGTTGGATAAATAGATCTAAACCCGCCAAAGGAGTTTATTGGATTAAACAGAAGAGCCTTTGTCTAACTCATATCACTGAGATTGAATAGAGTTGTTACCGAACAGATTTGTTGTTCCTTTACTGTTTGGAATAAAAACCAAAGGAATTGTTCCAGTGCATGCACTTATCGAATGTCGGAAGCGCGAGGATACCGAAGAAACTAAGTGAACTATAGGTTTAGTTGCTTGGTCTCAACTATACGAAGTTGGTTTGATTTTGTATAGCGGCTTAATTCTGAGAGTATTCAATTCTGGACTAGGTCCCGGGGTTTTTCTGCATTTGCGGTTTCCTCGTTAACAAAATCTTGCTGTGTCATTTACTTTTGTTTTTCGCAATTATAATTGTTGTTATTATAATTTAAAGTAAATTACACAAACGTTAACTCTGTATTACTTGATAGTGATCCTATAGAGTTTGTTTAAGTCCGAACCTATTATCAAGTAATCACACTTTGATTGTTATATTGTCTCGATCTTTTATCCATAGACGATCACACAAAGTGTGAATACTGATTCGTTGTATTATCTCGACTCAGTCCATAGACAATCACTTTCGGTAAGAGGACTTATAGGTGGAAAAGTTTAAGATTGTTGTATATTTGGGTACCCTCGTCTTTTCAATTGGTATCAGAGCGGGCAAACATGAAAAGATCTAACAATATGTGTTTGATGCGATCCAACCTATAAGACATGAGTCAAAGTAGAGTTAAGAGAGAGAGAAAACTAAAGAAAGACTCAGTTAACGTGTCACAAGATATGTGCTCAAAAGGAGATAGTTATTCAATTTCAGGTTGCTCAATTGATGATATCTCTAACAAGATATTTTTGAGTTATATACTTGAGAATTCTGATGAAAGATCAAGCGTAAAAACATCTGAACTAAAGGAATTGAGCAAAAAATTTCTTATTTGTTCTAATAAACTTCTTTCAGCACTTGAAAGAGAACGAGATTTAACTTTAAAGTTTGAAAATCTCGATGAAGATCATAACTTGCTGAAAGAAAAATTCTCACAACAAATACAGATTCTTAAAGACAAAGTATGTGATAGTCTTTCTCAAGCAGCATTATTTGAGAAAGATCGTGATGCGGTTCTTGAAAAAGTACATTTGTTGGAAGAGAAACTTGTTGAATCGGATGCAAGAATTAACTCTCAACAAAAGAACTTTGAAGAGAAAGAAGGAGAAAAACGCCTTGAGACTGATCTAGCTGTCGCTCTTGATAAAATCAAGACATTGGAAGAAGAAAATTTGGACCTTAAAAAGTTCAATGTTAGCTCAAACAATTTAACCTCAATGTTAGAAGCAAGTAGAAATCATCGTGATACACGAGGATTGGGCCATAAGGGAATAGATGCTTCAAATATTAGCAAAGAGGTAAAATTTGTCAAAGCTACAAATTCTTCTCAACCAGAGGCTTCCACTGATGTCAAATATGCTCATATTTCTCGTAAAGAAGTAAAGCCAATCATGCCTAAGAAGCATGTTCAACCATACTCTTCAAGTGCAGCAATCAAACAAAGCACTTATGCTAATGTCAAGAAAGCAACAACGTTGAACAAAGATAAGAAGAAGGAGAAGAAGAAGAAGAAGAAGAAGAAGAAGAAGAAGAAGAAGAAGAAGAAGAAAAGTCGGCGAGCACCAATACAAGAGGATCCACAAAAAGGTAACATTAAAACTCATACTTCGTATGTTACCAAGCATTGTTGTTATTGTGGTAATAAAGGGCATATGGAATGGGGATGCAAGATTCGTAAGATAGAAGATACACTTTCTTTTGTATCAGACAAATTGGCTAAGATTGCTCACCAAAGGAACTCGGATCGATATTGTCCAAAGTTTAGGCAAAATTATTATTATAATGATAGTTCAAATTTTTCCTATCGCTCGACAAGGCCATCTCATAAAAGACCTGAATATAGAAAGAGAGATGACTTTGTAAATGCTAAGACAAGATCTGATGTTCCAAATTGGAGAAAAGTGATTTCGCAAAGTATTCAGAAGGACAATCGTCCTAATGGTATGAAGGAGAAAGCCGCTCCTGCGAAACCCAACTCTAAATGGGTCTTGAAGTCCTTCATAGCCAAGAAGGGACCAAAAGTTAGTCACAATAATGACACTCAGCTGTTAATTGTTGGTGACAATAATTACAAGAGTTTTCTTGAAAGACTAAAGAAATACATCATGTCTGTTAAACGTTGTGATAATCATACTCTTCATCACAAGTCAAAGAAGAAAAACAAGAGATGGAACAAGAGAAAACAAATCATTCTTGAGGTAAATAGTGATTATGTCTTAGTCCCTAGTGACAAAGAAGAAAAGGCTCAAATAAACACAACCTAGTTGTGTTAGAATGTGCATGCTCACCTTGGTGCTCAATATTTTGAAAGGTGAGGAAGCACATGAAAATTGAGCACATGATCTCTCGGTTATTATATGACTAATTAACATCTTTAGGGAGATTTCTCTTCTTCTATACTCATACCTTCTCTATCTATATTTGGCTTTTGATAGAAACAGTAATTTTGAGTTTATGATGTTGATATATACTGATCATATATGTGTAGATCTTGTTTTTACTGTTAAAACGAGCCAAAAATCACTGAATTCGGACATTGTATGCAAAAGTTATGTCTAAAACAGTTTAGTGTTGTGATCCATCTAAAGTAATCACCGTAACCGGTCATAGTGATTTGTATGACCCATCACAAGTTTTTTAACCGGTCCTGGTGATTGGTGTGACCTATCACAAGCAATCACCGTAACTGGTCCTGGTGATTGGTGTGATTGGTTCATACGAAAGGAGTGTAAAACTGTTTTGCCTATAACTTCTTCGTCCGAACTCGGAATCACCTCATTCTTTTTGAGTTGTTTTTGTAATTCAATTTCCTATAAGATTGAGTTAATTTCAATACTTGATTCTCTGGTGAATATTTATGGTGTATTGCATTCGAGTTTATGGGATGTCTGATTTCGGTTTCATAACCTTAATATTCAATCTCATATGATGTGAACCCGTATGGTTTGTGTGGCTTTTTGATTTCGCGGGATTAAGTTCTAGCCCATGTTGTTAGGCTTTATCAAAGGATCATAAGGTGTTCCGTTTGAAACTCATATGTGAAAAAGTCACAATATGTTGAAACGATGTGTGTTTAATGTAATACCCCGAGTTCCGGAATAGGGTCAAACCCGTATGGAGATCCGAACTCGAAGCGTTACGGGTCGGAAAGAGACTTATGCATTTATTTATTTTTTGCTAATTTACTTTTACACAAAACATAGTTGAAACTTTACATAACATGAATTGAAGCATATAAATCCACTAATTATCTTTAACAACATTTTCAACCAAACATATTATTTCAAACTACATTTCAAGCAATACAATAAAACAGTTCAATCACTAAGCTACTCATTCCTAGCTTTCGCTGCGCCACTCTGATAAATCTGCAAGGATGTCAGTTGGGGTGAGATGACAGCTCAATATAATGCACCCCATTCTCTAAAGATGCGGAAACAAAATCATTTTATCAAGGAATAACATACAATAAGAGATATAGTGCAACTTCAACGAATATATTCAACCAACAACATTACCTCACAAATATTATCTTCACTAAATCATCTAATTCATTTGTTCAATCATGAGTTCACAATACCAATATTATTGTCATCAAATAATCCATTTAGGATTCAACACACCAATTAACATCATCAATAATGTTTCCAACAATTCATCCTTTTAAGTTTCAAAACATGAGTTACATATCAATATTGTCACCAACAAACCATGAGTTTACAATACCAAAATAATTGCCAACAAGTCATTCATAAATGATTCAACACATCTATTCACATATTAATATAGTCACATGGAAAAACATGAGTTCACGGTACGAAAACCTTGGTTCGTACACCCACTTATCGTTTATCGGCACGGACAGCCTCCATCGATGGTCAGGAACAAAAGTTCCTATGGGGATCATACCCATCTGCTCTCGGGGATCATTACCCATTTCATTCATGGTACGAAAACCTTGGTTCGTACATCCACCTATTGTTTACCGGCACGGACAGCCGCCATCGATGGTCGGGAAACACAAGTTCACATGGGGATCATTACCCATTTAACTCTCGGGGATCATTACCCGCCGTTAGCATGAAACATGTTTCATATAACGGTAAAACATGAACTCATTTCCTTTTATAAATCATTTTCACAAACAACACAAACAATCATGGCTTAACAACATGAATTTCTTTCAAGCATTTCTGTAAATAAGTTAACTGCAGCCATATAATATTATATGTTCCATGGTGATAACTTTATCTGATTATCTTCAAACTTTACAAGGACATACATGAATAAATAGTATACAACATATCAAAAATTCACAATAAACCAACGGTTCAAACAAAATAGGTTGAATTTATAATGACAACCTAAAATTTGGGCAGATTACATGTTATTACCAAACAATTCACCATAAATTCATCTTAGTCTCAAATTAATCAAAACTAAAGCATAATAAAAGATAAGACATTTATCTACAACTTTTATTATGACCTCAAATCGTTTTAACACCATAAAGACTTCCTAAGAACATCAAAACCACAACAAAAAGAAACTGTCCAGAATTTCAGAAAATATCACTCAAATTCAAACAAACATTCAACGGTGAATTTACATTGAAAAATTCTCAAATTTTAACAAGAGATACTTAATCATGTTTTATATCAATAATAGAAGCCTGATCATCAACAAGATGTACATATTTATTCAAATAAATTACTGAATCATAACAATACAAAATCATTTCAAATAAACACCAAAGAAAAACACCTAAAGAGAAGGGTTTCACATTCTACCTCAAATCCTTTGATCCTCTTGATTATCCATACTCTTCTTCTCTAAAAGAAACATATCTCCATATCCTTCTTTTTCTCCTACACTTTCTTTTCCAACCTCCAAAAATTATTTCCATTTACATTAATAGAAAACTTATATACTAACTATTATTTTTCTTAACTATTTTAATTATCTTTGTTGTAGACCTACGGCCCATAGATGTGCGGCCCAAGTTGATACATAGGGTTTCCCTATGTATGTATAAAAGGGATACTATAACTATGTAATAGGGTTACTCATATCAATAAGAAATTTTTCTCCTTCTCTGTCTCTTTATCTTCTTCTCCATAATCCACTGCAAAACATTATCAAGCACAAGTTCAACCCGACGGTAATGGGATTTTTTTTATTTGGGTTGCTATCAAATCCCTTAAGGATTGTTTTGCATCCGTATTTATTTTTATTTTATTTTTCAATCAAATACACTATATTGGAATCATTGGGATCGTTGGAATCATGGGAATCGTTATCGTCAAATCAGCTAAGTTTTTGTTACAATCTTTGATTATATATTTTGGATGATAAAATTGTATTATCTTTGTTAATAAAAGATAGAACAAAAAGATTATATATTTTTGATGATAAAATTTTATTATATTTGTTAATAAAAGATAGGGGAGGTTGGTATTCCGGAGCCGAGCAGTAGTTTAGTTAGGATTAATTTTCTCTTCTTTTTCTTTGGAAAAGGGAAAGCTAACCCTCTTCACTGGGGCTAAGGAGAAAGCCAATAATAAAAAAAAAATGTTCTCAGACCGGCGACTCAATCCGGTGATTGGGAAATCATCCCAATCTCAGCTTTCATCATGAGATCGACCATTTTTAAGCTTGGTTTTGTTTTCCAATCGATTTCCTTTACTCATTTTTCTAATCGACTTCCAGTTTTGATTTGTTTTCGCTTTTATTCTTTGTCGTTTTCCTTTATTCATCCTTTAGGGTTTTCCGTGGTTTTCCTTTGGGGTTTTCGTTTTCTCTTTTTTTTTTTTTGCTTTCCACGTTTTTCCTTCTCAGCACTAATGCCCAGGGTCACTCGATCTTCACAGGTGACACAACGATACCCCTCCACCCAGCTATCTTCCCCGTCAACAGTCGCTCACGAGAATGTATGCCATTGTCCCTTCAAGAACGTTCACAACTGTGGTGATGGAGTTCATGGCAGAGACTATGTAAAAGGTTCATTCGTAAAGCATCTTCACGACAAAAACCTTTTTTCGGCAGACAACAAGGAAACTGTTCGAAACTTGTTGGCAGGAGATGTATCGGTGTATGTTGGAATGGAGAAAGTTCTTGGGAGTTTGCATATGTGGTTGTGTAGCAAGTGTCTTTACCTAATGCATGGTCCAAATCCTGTAAGGGACGTGAAGGAGCTTGGCACGACTTCATCCCAAGTCCTCTCAATGGGGGTGAAGTTGAATTCTTGATTCATGGTTTGCCTAAACCTGTTGATTTGCAGTCTGTAGCTTTGGAAGATGTTGATTCGGCTGGAGAGAGAAGTGGCAGTGAAGCTGTATCTTTGGAAGATGTTTCGGCTGACAGTGACGATGCAGATAGTCTTTCTACTGGACTGCTCAACAGGGTGCTTCAACGAAATTTTCCCACGGTGAATTGCATTCCTCACAAATGCAGGCTTGCATTTTCAAGGGCTCTTAAAGCCTGTCTTGATCGAGTTCTTTCTGCTCCTTCCAATTTGACGGTTTGGATTCGACTCTTGCTTCTCCCTATTTGCACACTATCCATGTACCAGCCTAAGAATTCTGCTGAGCGTAAGTCTAGTAGTCGTAAGAGACTGCAGGTAGCTGCAATTCTCCAAGCTCTCAACGTCTGGAGAGAGCCCAATGGCTATTCCAATTTGGTGAAGAATTTGCTACAACAACCACTTCATCCGGGCTCTAAGAAAGATGATGATAAGAAGGTGGAAGAGAAGCAGCAAGCAGCTACCATTCGCGCCTGTCAAAAGAAGATCAATTTTGGACATTATGCTGCTGCTATTCGGGTTTTGTCATCGTCTGGGGTAGCACCTTTTGAAGAACAGACTTATCTCGACTTATTGGAAAAACATCCCACAGCCTCGCCTCCTGTGATTCCCACGGACGATATCATTGACCCAATTTGCGTGGGGTCTAAGGCTGTTTTAGGGGTGATTAGAAGCTTCCCTAAGGGTACTTTTTGCGGTCGTGATGGCCTTCGCGCACAACACTTAGTTGATGCTCTTAGTGGAGCAGCGGCGGCAGTAGCAGACGATTTGGTTATGTTTATTTCTGGGGTTGTCAACCTTTGGTTGGCCGGTAAATGCCCAAGTGAATTAGGCGAATTTATTGCTAGTGAACCTTTGACACTATTACTGAAGCCCGGGGGGGGGGGGGGGGTCTTAGGCCCATTGCAGTTGGTACATTTTGGCGTAGATTGGTTTCTAAGGTGGCTGCCTTCGCTGTAGGAAAGGATATGACTTCTTATTTGGGGGATTACCAATTCGGTGTTGGTGTTCCGGTGGGAGGTGAAGGTATTTTACATGCTGTAAACCGCCTTTTGGAGTTGAAGAGCCAGTCGAACAAGATGTCAATGTTGCTAATTGACTTCTCTAATGCTTTCAACATGGTGAGTAGGTCTCATCTCATCAAGGAAGTTCGCATCCATTGTCCAAGTATTTCTCGCTGGGTTGAATTTTGTTACTCTCGTCCGGCTAAGATTTATTATGCCCAATATATTTTGTCTTCTGCGCTTGGTGTTCAACAAGGGGATCCCCTCGGTCCCTTGTTATTTGCTTTGGCTCTTCACCCCTTAGTGAAGAACATCGCCTCTCAGTGTAATCTTGATTTGCACGCCTGGTACCTTGATGACGGTACAATTATTGGTGACACCTTGGAGGTGGCTAAGGCTTTGCGTATAATTGAATCTGAAGGTCCAAGCAGGGGACTACACCTCAACATAAAGAAAACGGAAATCTTTTGGCCTTCCCCTGATACTAGAAGTGTAGCAGAAGATATTTTCCCCCCGGATATTGGTAGACCTTCTAAGGGTGTCAAACTTTTGGGTGGTCCTGTGAGTTTGGATACGGACTTTATCAGTGACATGTTGTTGAATAGGATGTGCAAAACTGTTCAACTAATGGATGCGATCAAGAAACTCAGGGATCCTCAAAGTGAGATGCTCCTACTTCGCAATTTTACTAGAGTGTCTAGACTTTACTTTGCATTGCGAACTACCAATCCTGCTGCTATTCAACCTGCTACTGATCTCTTTGATGACCAGTTATTTCAGTATTTGAGACTTTTAATTACTGGAGATGGTGCAGGTTTCGGTCCTTTACAGAAGAGATTAGATACCTTACCCATTAAAGATGGTGGACTTGGCATTTATACCATGGCTGATACTCGAGCGTATTGTTTCCTTGCTTCTCAGAGCCAGACTACTTCGGTGCAGAAAGCAATCCTTGGTGACTTATTCTCTACGGACAAAGGTTCTGCCTATCATTTTGCTCTTCAGACCTTCACCCAGGTATGTGGATTGTCGTCTACTTACTGTGTTGATGATTCTGCTCCCCCTTCCATGCATTCCCTGGCAGTAGTCTATTTTGATGCAGTTAAGAAGCAAATCCCAGACCAATTTGTTATGTCTGAACGAGATTCTATCTTATGGCAATGCAATCGTGTTAAGCATGCGCAAGACTATCTTATGGCGGTGCCTATTAGTGGGCTCAACCAATGTCTCGGGCCGAGACAATTCAGGGCTGTGCTATGTTATCGACTCGGTATTCCTATGTTCGCTGAGAACAGTTCATGTCCAAGTTGTAACAACCCTATGGACATCTTTGGTGATCATGCGCTTCATTGTTCTAAGGATATTGGATATAAGTTTTGCCATGATCTTGTTCGGGATGTTGCTTTTGACATTTGTTACAAATCCAATGTACCTGCGCGCAAAGAGGTTCCTCTTGGTCTTCGAGCGGATGATGGTAGGGATCTAAAGCTCTTTGATATTCTCGTTCTCAACTGGGACAACGGGCAAGATATTTGTATGGATGTCACAGGTGTGTCTCCTTTCACTGGTGAGGGTGTTCGTTCCTTCGCTCCTGGGAAGGCTATTTCTGGTGCTGTTTCTCGTAAACGGACCAAATATTTGGACAAGTGTACTGCACATGGTTATGGTTTAAGTGTTTTGGATTTTTCTAACTTAGGCGAGCTCGGGGAAGATACTATTGTATTTTTCAAACGCTTACGGAATTGCTTGATAAGCAATGATGCCAGTAGTGGCTTAGGCAGTTTTATTTTTTTTAGATTAGGCGTTGCTATTCAAAGAGGAGTTGGGCCCAGCTTGTTGCTAGGTTACCAACCAAAAGCTTTGTATAAAATTTTCATATTAAAATACAATAATAATAATAATAATATTTATTTTAGGTAAAGATAGAACAAAAAGGTTATTTAATTAATTAATCCACTATTTTTCATGATTGATTTCTAATTGTATATTGTATGTGTGCACGTCTGTGCGGCGATTGATTATGTGACAGTATCCCGTCGCCTGGAATCCTCGGGGAAAAGAGGAGAAGGATCCTGTACGATCCTGGAAAAGAGGAGAAGGAAGAGTCGGTCCGGTCCGGTCCACCCGAACCGGTTCACCCAACCAGGTCCGATCCAACCCACCCAACCTGGTCCGGTCCACCCCACCCGAACCGGTCCACCTTGTCATGTCCCGATTGCTTGTTCTTGTTCCTGGGCCGTGCGCGACCAAGGCTATTCCTGTTCTGTCTATATAGAGCGGGAACCAACACATGATGTATGAGGTATGTAACTAATGTAATCTGGGGTTTTACGTTGAATACCTGCTGGGCTTATTTATTTATTTTTTAGAACATGTCTAGTTCTGTTTTTTTTTTTCTTAAGATAAGTCCATAAACGATCAATTTAAATTATGAGTGTTGATCTCGATCATTAAAATTTTTGGTCTTTATTGTTATTTTGTTCTCTCGAATATGATATTGGATATAGTTGAATGATGTTGTTTTTTGTTCAATTGGTTGTACCAACTCAATTCCGATGTATTCATTTGGGGCTTAGAAGTACTTGAGCACTATTATTGGATACTTGATATTTTTCACCAAATTCGCATGTTCTGTGGGATGTAATCCACTTGCTGGCATAGTGAAATATGTGTAGATGGACATATGTATCACGAGACAAAGATGTACTTTTGTCTTCGGTAGTAATAACACCAACACACAAGTATCAACCGAACATGGGATAGGCTAAAATGTTATTCTAACTCCCATCATAAATGAAAGAGTTGGAAATGCACCTGGTCATAGGTGTTGGTATATACAATGTAATGTGTGTATCATAGTAACAACCAATTTTCACATCAACTTTAATGGCAACAAGAACTTTGCCCGGCCAATTGACTATCTTATTCAGTTGAACTAGATCCAATGTCTGCACTTATGGAATGAAAAAATGAGACATAAATTCTCTAAAAGCACTTGAGATATATTGGATGAAACGTAATATATATTCACTCTAAAGTAGTTGAGTTAAATCCCACTTTTATTACGTAATAAGGCCACACCACTTATTAAAACTCTCAAGACCCAAATGTCTAGCTGATAGTTGTTTTTCTTCCACTAATTTAAGGAATTTAAAATAGTTGTTGAACTATTTCCTTATAATGTTACTATGAGGATTGGATCATCGAGAGCAGCACCGCTCAAAATTTGTTCTCAGGATAGAACAAAGACGTCACAAAATCTCTACATGTACCGAAAGATAATCACACCTTGTTAAATTCCAAAGAAAACATACAAATGGATATCATATGGAAACTCACAGTGATGAGAATGTAATTGATTGCATCTTTTATAATATTTAATGAATGTGGAAGGAAGCATGGTCTTAGAGAAATTTATGAGTCAATTTGGTGAAATGTAAATCACTAGTATTTGGATTATTGAATCCATATTGACCCCGAAAATGAAATATTGGGTATTGACTCATACAGACTTTGGCATAACCATAAAGAAACTTTGGTTGTGACATGATGATCTTTTTGAAAGGATTCATACGTACATCATTGTGTTTGAGTGGACGACACAACGCAAAAATATTGACAGAATGCGAAGTAACGACATATCTCTCAATAAGTGTTTTCTAAAGTACTAGATGCACAACCCCCTCCTCCCTCCCATTATGCTTTTAAGTAAGAGAGCGTATCACTCATTTTACAAAGTCTTGAAAAGAAAACAGGATCGAGACCATCCTAAGATGCAAATGGTAAACAATCCATATTACAAAGATAACAAGGTGAAATTTAGAAAAATATTCTTGCAGAATGAGGACCATTAAAGTGACTTATGGCTCTGGTGAATGTTTTGACATTTTGGACTAGTAATAGTTTCCAAGAAATTTGCGTTTAAAAACTCCTAGCACATATTACACAATGCAAAGTGCAAAGGCTCACCACCCTTATTAATTAATGCTACAGAATTTACATCAAAAGGACTTGATGAATATTGCATGTTTAATAGGATCAATCTAGAGCATCTTATACCCAATGGTCTCGCAAAGACTACCATCAAAGGTTACACATGGTGTCTAAGTAATAGGTTATACGTACCAACCTACCTTTTATTGCTTTGGGGATATGCAATATTACACGCATCTTCACTTAATTCGTTTTAGAACCCAATATTAGTCAACCTTTTCTGCGTACCAGTTGGTAACTGGATTTAAGCCTAACATTTGTGTTCTTACGCATTTTTGGTTGCAATATATGTGCCATTACGATTCCACATCGTACTATGATGGGTATTCAAAACTGTTAAGTAGTTATATTGGAAATGAGTTCCCAACAATTATCTGCATTTTAAACCTTTTAACAGGAGATCTCTTACCGCTAGATTTGCGGGTTATTACTTTAATGAGACACTCTTCCCATCGTTAGGGGGAGATAAGAAAAAGTATTTTCTAAGGGAACGACATGAATTTTCATGGTGTGTTCCCACTATGTCTCATATTGATTTTTGTACTCCACAAATGTAAATGTGAAGTGACAAAGAATAATCGATTTTCAGAATGTACACTGATGTCGCTAAAGTGATGAGATCACATATACCAGCTGCAAACCTACCTGCAAGGTTACAAATCCTCAATAAGGGATATACACCATAGACTAAGGTGTTGCAACTACACTCAGTGGAAGTGTGGTTGAGGCCGTGGCTCCATAGAGGAAGTTGGAGGGACCACTTGGTTCGATCAGCCCTCACCTAGAAAGAAATTAGGTGAGTAAGGCACAACTTATTTATATCATCGGAAATCACCTCATAAGATTGTCTCTGAATATGTCCATGAATCAAACTGGAGGACGCTCCGAAGTTTAATGATTCCAAAGAACAATGACATCCCAAGTGGATTATGAGAATGCGCATGAGCCAATGTAAAGATCATGCGAGCATATTGATGATTAATTTCATATACACTTGCTTAAGGAAATAAAGCAAGATGAGATCGAACCAAGCTCCTTGTTGCTTAATGTCAACGAAGAGCATATTTGGCCTATACAATCCAGGTAGAACTTGGTTCTTTGACAAATATACAGGTATTTGGTGTAGTAGTGCTAACCAACCAAGTGTAAAGCCTATTGGACATACATGATTAATTTGTCACAAAGCATAATGAGAAGAAAGCAGTCTTAAAGTATAAAGACTCGCCTTGTGGCGCGAGGTTTCTCACAAAGCCCTGGAATTGTTCTCTTGTAATGAACTTCATAGTGTTCCGCTACTCAGTTAGCTTGGTAATTTCAAAAGGACTTGAAATGCAGCATATGTATGTGGTTGTTACGTATCTCTGAAAGAATCAAGAGATAAAAGATATTTTGTTACCCAAATCAAGTGACTCTAAACCACATAGTGCGTTTACAGTTAGATAGAACGCTTACTTAAAGATTGAAGCAATTAGGCGGATGTGGTATACCCATCTAAGTGGCTATTTTATTTGGAGGGGATAGACAAGTAAGTTATTTTTTCTTGCGTATTCACAATAAAGTTCTTGATTTGGAATTATAGCTATCTATGTCGATGGTACAGACATGATGGGTACTCTTGACGTAATAAGAGACCTTAAAAGCTATTTGAAATCCAAATTTAAGATGACAAATTTGGGGAAAGCTTGACCGAATACTGGGCTTGTGGTATATTATTCCACCAGTTTGCATATGTCTAAAGTTGTCAGGCAATTTAAGAACGACATGCATCCTAATAGCACTCCCATGATTAATCGAGGTTCAAATGTAAGTAAGTGATCATTTCGTCTAAAGGAAGATGACGAAGACGTGTTGGGAGATGAAATTCCCATATCTAAGTACAATAGACGCATTGTTATACTTAGTATAATAATGTACTCTATTAAATTTTACATCCTCAGGGAACTTGTTAGTTAGATATAGCTCAGCTCCAACGCAACGTCATTGGAATGCTATAGTAAATGTAATCATGTACTTAAAAGTAACCATTGACATAAATTTGTTTTATTCCTGCAAAGAAATTAAAAGGAATGCTAATGAAAGTGCAATCCAAAAGTTGTTGATTATGAAGGAACAATAATCTCTTCTCCAACGAAAGTAATCAGGGGGAGATATGGTAGACTATTTCTAGGTCATTACTGATATTCAGTTTCGAAAAGTACATGACAAAGGAACTGTCTGGAACAACTCTGAAAGTAATTAGGGGGAGATGCCGACATCATGGGGAGGATCCAAGGATATGATGTCGACATATTTTACTTCGAAATTGAAGCTGTGTTATACTATTTTTCCCTTCGATCGAGAATAGTTTTTCCCAAAGGGTTTTGTTACTCGACAAGGTTTTTAGCGAGACTACACTAAAAAAATCAAGTATGTTGAACGTCGAAGACATAAAGACAGAAAATATCTGAATCAAAGAAATGGAACGTGATAGTCTGTTAAGCAATGTAACTCCCAGAATCAACAACATGGTCTTATAAACATTCAAGTCACCAAAGTAAAGTGTGATAAACTCCTTTTGACCGCATTAGACTAATGAAAATTGTCTGACATCAGGGGGAGCATCTAATGGTTTGTTGAACTATTTTCCTTCACCTAGGTTGCTTTTTTCCACATGGTTTTGTTACTCGGCAAGGTTTTTAATGAGACAACAACAAACACCGGGAATGTAATTTCCCAGCTAAGGCTATTGTCTTTGCTACGAGGATTTTCTTCCTTAGGAGTTGCGAAGCAACCAGTCAACCAACGGAGCAAAGTGATCATCTGCAACGGATCACATTGACTTGCATATGTCATGTTGTACTCTTTTCCCTTCGTCAAGGTTTTATCCCACTGAGTTTTCCTTGTCAAGGTTTTAATGAGGCAACGCATATACATCATACTATATTCTAAGTTTACTTAATATTGTACTCTTTTTCTTTAGTTCAAGTTTTGTCCCTCTTGGTTAGCCTGACGAAGTTTTTAACGAGACAATTAACTTAGAATCGACGATCTTTGAAGATCGTATTACATGTGATGAACTACATGTAAAATAATAGGCAACATGTGAAGTACTACATGTGAAGAGCTGTACCAAGGTATTTCCCACTGGGTTTTTCCTTGTCAAAGTTTTAATGAGGCAGCTGATTTTGACACAAGTCTTCAAGGAGAGGACGACATTTGAAAAACTACATTCGAAACACTATATGTGAAGCACTACATAGGAAGTTCTATTGGACCACACAAGGGGGAGTGTTGTAGGCCTACGACCCATAGATGTGCGGTCCAAGTTGATACATAGGGTTTCCCTGTGTATGTATAAAAGGGATACTATAACTATGTAATAGGGTTACTCATATCAATAAGAAATCTTTCTCCTTCTCTGTCTCTTTATCTTCTTCTCCATAATCCACTGCAAAAATATTTTCATTTTCCCTTAATTTTATTTATTATTGATTATTCTATTTCCACCCTAACTTGTAGCCTTTCTAGTTCAATCCAGTTTTGGATGAATTTGCATTACACGTATAGTAGTAATTAGTGATTCTAGTGAAAGAGAAACCAAACAGAACTTAGTGTTAAATATCTTTTTTTCTCTCTTCCTGTTCTTCTTAGATTTAGTTTCTTTAATCTTTTTTTTTTTTCTCAACGAAACCAATTCATCAAGGAACAAAAAACAATATTACTAGAACACCATTGCCACGGTGGGGATGGCCGACCGAAAAAAAAAAGAAACATCTTTAATTATTTTTTTTTGCTAAGTAAACATCTTTAATTGCATAATGGATATACATTTAATTTTCTAAAATTGTGCCTAAAATGGTACATACTTCCGAATTTTTCGTAAAAACTCTAAATTTGATGTTGTTGTTTGTACTCATTCCGTAGCTTTTTTTATAAGCTTTCCATCGAGATAAAATTTGTCAAATTCCAAGGCACGAATTTTTAGATATGTTATATTAAAGTTTGGTTTCCAATTGTACCCCTAAAAAAATAGGATACATATAGAGTTATAGTAATTGGGCTAAAAGAGAGGATGATTGTGTCAAGTGAAAAAGACTAACCATGGACACCAAATCCAATCTTTTTTGTCAAATTGCACATTTGTGTTAGGTTTCAATTTAAATTTACAAAAAAGTGGCCATAAAAGGGACTCCCTCCCTTCGGGCCCTCCGGTCGATCGGCCCAACTAATATCTCATAAAACAAACTAGTGTTCTTCCACTAATTTATAATTTCATTATGGTTAATCAACTTTGAGTTCATGTTGTTTCAGAGAGAAGGCAATTAGTTGGAGGTGTAGAAATATTTGAGTCACTGATGAGCTCTCCTATATTGCAACAATCCCTTGAAAAAGAAAAGACCATGAAAGCTTCTGCACCAAACATATTTTAATTCAAATTATCACCACCGACGATAATAAAAAACCATTCAAATTGACAAAACCAAACCCTATATTTCAAAATTCAACAAATCCTAAATGTTCCCCCTTTCAATTAACCAGTCAAAATCCACATATATTCAAAGAACAAGCTTTCATGGTTTCATTAATCTATCGGTTTGATGATTATGGAGGATTATGATGATGATTGCAGGGAGTGGAGATGAGACGATTATCTTCAGAACAATCATCAATAAGATAAAGAACGTTTACTAGATCTTTTGTCTCAGTTTTGATGTTATTTTTAACCAATTTTACAATTAATCTTTAGACTTGAAAATTAATCAAACCCTAGATCTTGAAAATGATTTGAATTAGTAAAACATGAAAAACGAGACCGATATGATGAATACGGAAATGAGAGAAACATTCGCATGTGGTTCTGGTACAAGGAATAAGATTTTTATTTTTAATTCGGAAATGCTATTTGGCTCCCTATTCTCCACCTCCCTATAATCTAAGCCTCACATCTATCTCGAGATTCGCAAGTTCAGGTGGGGTTCACCATTCCCCTAATGTGGGGTTTAGATTGTAGGGAGGAGAATAGGGAGGTGGAAAATAGGGAGTTGAATAGCACTACCGTTTTTAATTCTCTCTCTAAGTAGTGATACGTCATACGTGGAATCAGGATAATCCATACCAGCAGGCCACATCACCACACCAACTCAGCGTACGTGGAAGTAGCGAGTAATTAGAGCATCTCCAATGCAAAGGGTCAAGGTCATCCTATGTGGATGTCTTATTAATACATTTTTATGTGTGGGTCATTACTAAATGACAAAAAAAAATTAATGCAAAACTTTTTACCTTAAGTTGATCTCCAACCCCCAAGATATTACCTAACAAACTTTATTTGAAATTAGAGACAAAATGATGATGTGGCTTTAAGACCCGAGGTAATAGAGAAAGTCTTATTTATACTTTCTCCATTACCCCCACTTAGCCATGTCATCTATCTCTATGACCTTGACCCTTGTGTTGGAGATGGAAATTTGGTGCAAAAAGTCTTAAATCCTAAAAGCATCTCCAATGCAAGGGGTAAAGGTCTTAAATTAGTATGACACCTAGGATTTAATACTTTTTGCACCAAAGTTTTATCTCCAATGCAAGGGTGGAGGTCATAGAAAAAGATGACATGACTTATTGGGGGTAAAGGAGAAGGTGGAAATAAGACTTTCTTCATGACCCTAGGTCTTAAGTCCACATCATCTTTTGTCTCTTAATTTAAATAAAAAGTGTAAGGTAGTACCTTGGAGATTGGAGATAAAATTTAGGTAGAAAGTGTTATATTTAATTTTTTTTGTCATGTAGTGAATGACCCACAACCAAAAGGTATAAATAACACCTCCATATAGGATGACCTTGACCTCTAGAATTGGAGATGCTCTAATGGTGGGTTTGGATGTAGAATTTTAAAGGTGAAATTTATGGGTCCAGGGGATTTGGTAGAATTACGTTTCCCTCGGTACGTTTGGTTGCCCAAATCCTTGGAATCACGTTTCCTACGGGATTCAGTTTTCCAGCAAATCCTCCGTATGGAGTCCGACCCCTCCCCCTAAGATTTGATGGGAAACTTATCAAGGATTTATGAACCCACTTTTTTTTTAACTCTAAATCTAAACCCCATATATATGCAATTTTAAGATTTGAGGATAATGTCAAATGGTATAAAGACTTTAAAACAAGAAAACTCTATAAATCCTAAGAATTTCAATTGAGTTACCAAACACACAAGGGATTTACATGAATCCAAGAATTTGCAATCTCATGGGATTATAAATTTCAGGAAACGATGAATTCTGCGAACAAACCCGCCATAAGTGTCATTCAAATTGAAGACCTTTACCCCTTAGCGATGCGCCTAGCGCGACCGATGGTAAATGCTTTTATCTCATATCTTTCTCGTAATTTCCGACATAACACATTAAAACTCTCTCTCTCGAAACCCCCAATTTGATTTTCCTCTCAATCGTCTTCTCCCGCTCATTCAATACCCTAAAACCCTAATTTCATATACCCTATCTTGTCAAGAACCCCTAAGAATTCCAAAAACCCTAAAAATCTCATAGAATCTTGATAAAAGAAGTATGGCGAATGATGGTTCGACTTCTTCACAATTCACGTATTCAAATGGTTCATATTTCCATCTTCCTTTCCATCTTCAACAGCAGCAACAACAACAACCTGATCCAATGGCTGCCTATCAATACCCTAATTCACATATCCCTCCAACACCTACTTATCAAATCCCTGCTCCCGCACCATCTAAAATTCTAATGCTTCCTTCTGTTTATGCTACTCCTGCCCCAGCAACCACTGGTTATACTTTGCCACAATATCAACAGGCTAGTGAAACATTCAATTTTTATGTTCCTTGTTGTATCTTTTGTTGCTTCAGGGTTTTCTTTATTTGATGGATGGAAGTATAATACTAATTCAATCTGTATTTTTCGGTGAGTTCTCAGGCTCAACAATTGTTCCAGAGAGATGCACTGTCAATTACACCAGAAGCACTAGAAAGTGTAAAAGCTGCATTAGCAAGTAGTGAAATTGAACACAAAGCAGAGACGAAAAAGAGGGCAATTCCTCGTAAAGCTGCTGGACAGACTTGGGAGGATCCAACACTTGCTGAGTGGCCAGAAAGTATGATCTCTACCTTTTCCATTTCACTTTTATTAGCTCATAGAGATGGTAATGAAATTAATTATTAGCGTTCTTTGCGTGTAGAAATAATGGGTTGATGATACATGAATGGATGAATAAATAATCTAACTTTGTATTTTGGAAAGGATACCCACTTTTGATGCCAAATAAATTGTCTTTTGCTGATCAAATATTGTCATCCGTGTATCTACTCATGAATGGATAGATAACCTAATGTTATGTCTTTTAGATAGAATCAAGGCACACTTCATTTTTGATGTAAAACTATATTCTTTTGTTGGTCATATTATGTCTATATTTAACTGGTTGAAAGTGATTTGCAGATGATTATCGCTTATTTTGTGGGGATCTCGGGAATGAAGTGAATGATGAGGTGCTTTCGAAAGCCTTTACAAGATTTCCTACCTTTAACATGGCAAGAGTAAGTTTCAAAACTATGTTCTTGACTCTCATATTCTGTTGTTTTTTGTTTCTTTCTTGACTGCACAGTTTTTTCATTTGTGTGGCTCATCAACTCTTATATTAGTTGGATTTAGAGAAGGCTCTCTGCACTAAGCCACCCAAATTATATACTCTAGCTGTCCAGGAAACATAAAAGGTGTATGTAGGACAAAATGAGAAATCTAACAATGTTTAAGTAATTTATTGGTTGATTTTGCAGAGTATTGTCATATGGGATGTGCTCTTACATACAAAATAAAGAATTTAGGCAAGTAACATGAGATAGATTTTCAACAATTGGGTTTTGTTTTCCTTAGCTGGTGAAATTTGTTGGGTGATTTTCACCAATATGTTTTGTCTCCTAAATGTCACAAACATCTGTACAGTTGAACTTTTTATCTTCACACCATTGTTCGCGTAATTTTTCCCATGGTTATGTCTATCACTTTTACGTTGAACTTTTAAAGGTTAATGACTCGCAACATCATTTCTGATGTCCTTTGTCTAAAAGCAGTCTTGTTAGAGGGATTAATCTATATTCTTTTTCTCTGCCCGTCTACTTGTGTAGTCTCCACCATCCACACTCAACTTTTATATTTTACTTCTTGTTCGTTTTCAAGTTTGGCATTAATTTGCAATTTGTCTTATGTAATTCTTGTTCTAGTCAATTATTACTTGATGGCTTACCAGTACTGGTTAACAATGTTCCAGGTTGTAAGAGATAAGAGAACCGGAAAGACTCGAGGTTTTGGATTTGTAAGTTTTAGCAATCCTTTAGACCTTGCCGCTGCCTTAAAAGAAATGAATGGTAAGTAAACACATGCTGGCTTTTTTATTTAATTTTTAGGTTTTGATTTGTCGTGATTATCTTTCGGAATAGGGTTTTAGTTTTTTTCCTCCTGTTGTCTCTGAATTGAAGTATTTGACTCAGGGTGTCGTCAATTATGAACTATCCGTTCAGTATGTAATTAGGAAACAGTTATCTGATGGTTAGTATTTGACTCAGGGTGTCATCAGTTCGGAACTACCTTTTTAGTTGTAATTAGGAAGCAGTTATCCGATGGTTAATGAATGCTGCATTCAAAATCTGTACTAATTGTTTCAGACTAAGATTTTATGCAACAGTGGGTCTAATGCACCACAATTCTCTAGTTAATAACCCATCTTTGGTATGGATTGAAACGCAAACACTGTCATGCCAATAAAATGACAGTAGAACAAATCTCGTTATTAAGTTAAGACTTATTGTTCACCCAGCTTTTATCCTTGAATCTGACACAATTTTGCAGGCAAGTATGTCGGAAATCGTCCTATAAAATTGCGGAAGAGCAGCTGGAAGGAGAGGACAGATATGGAGGCCTTGGAAAAACAGAAGGTAATACAGTTTCCACTCTAAAGGATTTTCTTTTCATTTTATTTATTATAGTATAATCTTTAGCATACTCACATTATAGATTCTGTTCCATTGCAGCACCAATCTTATAAGAAGCAAAAGCAATCAAAGAAGAGTGTCCTACACAAGTGAATCTGCAACAAGTAGACCACTGTTTCACTCTTCAATTTTCTTGCAGCTCTTTTGTTCCTATCGCATTATGTATCCCGTTTTGAACATTAATCCCACATGGGACTGACATGATTGATGTGTATATTGTAAGGTTTACAGCAACACGAGTTTACTTCTACTGGTACCCTGATAGGTGGGGCATTTTCTATATGTAATAAGAACAGTAGTTATTTGACATTTTCCTTGCATTCCTAGTTTGGGACCATGTTTATTTTATTATGATTGTTGGGCATGCAGGATGTGGGCGTTAACATTGTCGCCTGACCTGTGAGCTTGCTAAAATTGCAGTCCATTGTTGCATAAAACTGAAAATCTGAAATTTAGAATTTTAAAGTAATGGCCGATTCTAACAGCTAAAATCAGTCGGAGCAATATAATTTAAATAATGTTCCAAGGAGGTTTGGGATTACACAAAATTGGTCAAAAAGACCAAAACAAACATTTCCTGGGTGAAATGGACTGCTAGGTTTAGATATTGTTTATATGGCCAAAAAAAAGAAAAATACTGTTCATTTAGCCAAAATGGATATTTGACCCATGAAAATAAAAACAAAAAAATATCAATCACCTAAAATACCCTTTCTTAGTCTAAGAACAACTAAAACTCCACTTAGTAGTACAGAAATGTCATTATCAGCCTATACCACCACAGCAGCAACTTAACCAACATATCATCACCTTCTGAATCCTGCAATCTTCACAACATCTACATCATTTCTTCACAATCTCAGCTACGGTCCCATTGGCATACATCTACTGTAGTTCATAGCCATTAAGTTGGACCAATAATGCAGCAAGGCTTTCATTCAGCTGAAACACATTATTTCCTGCAGTTTCAGTTCACAACAAACACCTGCAATCAAAACATACGTAGGGTGGAATTCAAAGTTAACAACGTAGTAAGCGTTGAAATAAAATAAAATATAATAGACGAAACAGTTGAACAAGGAATTCTTATTCTATTGCTTAATTGGTGTCAAAATCAATATTTTGAACTTTTTCATTACCTATATAGACAGAGGTTAGCTAGCATTACTTGATCAGCATCATCAATCATCAATACACCTAAATCGTCGACAAACAGAACATGCAACAATACTAATTGTTTCAATTTGAAATAAAACTGCTTCTAAATTGTTTTTTTTTTTGCATGAATCGAGATTGAAATATTGAAAGGACATAGGGCCATTTACTGAAATGATGTTGAAATTTCCTGTGTAATATGGCATGTGGGTAATTCAGTTAGTAATCTAGTAATGAAAATCCAGGTATACCACGCTTCAAAACGAGATGAAATTGATTTTCATCCAGCATATTCCGATGAAAATACAATTATATCACAGTCTATAACTAGATGAAACTAGTTTTCATCCTGCATATTTTGACAAAAAAAAAAATAGTACAGTCCACAACTAGATGAAAATGGGTTTCATCCTGAGTATTCTGACAAAAATGGTATACCAATGAATAAACTATATGAAACTAGTTTTCATCCTGCATATTTTGACAAAAAATAAATAAATATTACAGACCACAACTAGATGAAAATGGGTTTCATCCTGAGTATTCTGATGAAAATTGAGCTATATCAATGTGTAAACTAGATGAAACTGATTTTCATCCTGCATATTTTGACAAAAAAATTATATATTACAGTCCACAACTAGATGAAAATAGGTTTCATCCTGAGTATTCTGATGAAAATTGAGCTATATAAATGTGTAAACTAGATGAAACTGATTTATCAATTCTCAAGGCGGGTACGTTTCTAAAACACCCCCACCGACAATGTTTTCACTCAAAATTACAACCTTCATCTAATTTCACTAAAATTTTCAAGCAATTCAATTTCACAACTCAAACAATTCAATTTACCCCAAATTAATTTAAACCCTAATCACAAATCCACCCCACTTGAACAAAAATCAAAGAGAACGAGAGAAATTAGCACTAACCCAGTAACGAAGAGAAAGAATATCAACCGGAATTTCCAGCACAGGAACATTAGAACCACCCCCACAAGGAAGAACCCCAAGACTAATCCTTTGAGCAGCTTTAATCTGATGATCTAATTCAATATCTTCTCCACCACCACCACCAACGCCACCAACACCACCGCCTCTAAATTTACCATCTGGATCCGATGCACTAATAGCTAATGCTAACTGCACTTGAAATTCTTCCTCAAAGAAATTAAAATCAACTGTATTGTTGGTATTATTATGATTATTCCCCAAAATTAAAATCAACTGTATTGTTAAAAAAACTCAAATATCATCAATTCTCAATCATTGTCGGTGGGGGTGTTACGGTGGTGAAGGAAGGTGG
This sequence comes from Papaver armeniacum, assembly GCA_023531295.1. NCBI lineage: Eukaryota > Viridiplantae > Streptophyta > Magnoliopsida > Ranunculales > Papaveraceae > Papaver > Papaver armeniacum. Next base: position 58,226 of record JAJJWW010017230.1, read on the forward strand.
TGGTGTTGGTTGTAGTTTGTTGTAGATGCAGATGGTGGTGGTAGTAATATTGTTGGTGGTGGTGGTAGGAGATGTGGTTTATAGTTGATGATGGTGGCGATGGAGAAAGAGAAGATCGAGAGCAGAGAAGACGAGAAGAAAACTTATACTTTTTTCAGATTTGGTTTTTTTCGACGAAGAAGACGAGAAGAAATGTTGTCTTTGGAGGGCAGTAAGGTCTCTCCATATTAAAAAGATTCTTTTGGACATTTGACCCAGACGAAAAGCTTACCAGTCCATATAGCCCAGAAAACTTGCACTTTTGGCTATATAGCCCATTTTCTGTTGGGATTAATACTCTTCAAGAGTAAACAAACAAGGTTGGATCTGCAGAGTAAGCTTAAGCCCCAACTCAACTCCTTGTAGCTCATGACCCGTAACAGAGATAGGATTAGAGTATCCAAGCGTAGCTATATCCGAAAGAATCTCTAATAACAACACCAGAGCCAGACGGCTCTTTCCCCCATCGATCCATCAGAGTTAATCATCACATCCCAAGAACAAGAAACAATCTACTTTTTCTCATCCACAGTTTTTTTTTTTTTTTGAAAGTTAATATGTTGATGCAACCCAAAAGTTACAGGAGGCTATTTAGGCTGTTGGCTGCCCTTATCTCAATTGTAGAAACTATGATATGAGAAACTTCCAACAGCCTGTTGTCCTCAGATTGTAAGTACAAAGCATTTGAAATTAAAAAGATGGAATCAAAATCTAAAGCATGTTGAATAAACGATAGCATTTGTCTCCATTGTTGTTTGTGGTATCCCTGATTTCTTGCATGTTTTGCCAAAGCATCTGCTACCTTGTTACTACTTCTATGGTTGAAAGAAAAACCCAAAAAAGACTCACATGACATTAAAACCCTTTTAGCTTCAGAAATTATTGCCTGGTTTCTCCAATGTATTGTGTTTGCCTTGCCTTGCGCGAAATCAATTACTCCCTTGCAATCTCCTTCGATCCAAAAGTTCTGACAGTTCATGCTAGTCGCCCACCTTGCTGCTTCAAGTAGAGTCAGAGTTTCTGCCTCTTCGGGACTGGAGGCATAGAAGGTCCCAAATCCAGCTTGGATAGCTGTGCCTGTTTCAGAACGTAGAATCAGTCCATACCCTGTAAGATTATTCATCCACCCAAGAAGCGTCAAAGTTTATTTTATAATTGTTAAGTTCAGGTGGATTCCATCTTTTGAAGTTATTAGGAAACATAATTATGGGTTGAATAGGTGTTGTTCCTGAATCACAATTATGCCCCGAGTCTCGATCAGTAGTTACATCCAAAAGAGCTGGAGACCAAAATCTAAGATGTCTCAGCACAGTTAAAGATGTTTGTAGACTGGTGTTTGATTTTCCTTCAAAAATTCTCAAGCATCTTTCTTTCCAAATAATCCAACATTTTGTAGCTACTATTTCGATTACATTATTATTTGAATTGCCAGCAATCCAGTTAGAATAAAGACTCATAAAAGGAAGGTCTGATGTTAAATTAAAATTTAATCCAGCCAATGGAGGAAGCATCCAAACAGACTTGGCATAAGGACATTCAAAGAAAAGATGTTTCAAAGATTCACACCGATGATTACAAAAGACACAATGAGTTTCTATGTTTTATTTATATTGAGCTAGTATCTTCCTAACTGGTAATGCATTATTAATGCATTTCCACAAAAAAATCTTAATTCTTTGTGAAACATTCAACTTCCAAAAAGCAGACCAAAATGCAGTTGTAGATTGTCTATTTTGATTCATTTGCGCAGTCTGATTAGTCTCATTGTTTTGTAGTTTAGCATACAAAAATTTAACTGTGAATTGACCATTTTTGGTTAAAAGCCACCTTAAAAGTGTCTTTTTTCATATTTCCATTTGTGTCTGGAAACAAATTTATCTTCATAATTTTATCTGAAAAAGTTTGGGGAAAGTTATTTCTAACTTTTTCCGAGTTACACTTCTGCGTATCTGAGTCAATTAACTCAGCTACAAGTGTTAACGAATTTAGTTTTGAACCACAGATCGATTCTAGGGGTTCATCTAATCCAGGTATCCATTTGTCTGCCCATATATTTATGGCGTTTCCATCCCCTACCTCCCAACAACTATGTCTGTGAATAATAGTCACTCCCTGTTTTATGCATTTCCAAATCCAACTTTCATTGTAATGTTTTTTATTTTGAAAGATTGATGTGTTCCTAAAGTACTTGTCTTTGAAAATACTATCCCAAAGTGCCTTTGGCTCGGAAGCCAATCTCCAGGCTAATTTGGCTATCATAGCCAGATTCATTTTATTTGCTTCTTTAAAACCTAAGAGCCCTAAAGTAGTTGGATTACAAAGGAAATCAAAGCATTTTAAGTAACACCCGCCATATTTTCTTTTCCCCACCAGAAGTCACGCTGAATTGCATTAATCCTCTTAGTGACTTTTTTTTGGGGAGGACAAAATAGCCCATTTGGTAAATTGGCAGACTGCTAAGAACTGATTTATTCAAAACAAACCTACTTGGTTGATTCAGAGTTGTCCCGTTGAAACTGTGAACTCTGGATTCCATCTTATGAACTATGTTGTCGAAATATTTTAGTTTAGATCTGTGTACAAATAGCGGTGCTCTTAGGTAAGAGCCTGAGATGTTTATTTTCTTGATTTTTAAGAGCTTTATCGTCATTCTTTGGTGTCTAGAGTGTATTTTCTTACTGAAAAAAACTCCGGATTTGTTAAAGTTTATTAACTGGCCTGAAGCCTTGCTAAATTGATTTATGGTGTTTAACAGGTTACTGCAGCTTAGCAAGCTAGCTTTTGTAAATAACATGCAATCGTCTGCGAAGAAAAGGTGACTAACAGATTGCGTATGTCTAGCTATTTTTATCCCCGTTATTTTCTTTTCCTTCTCTTTAGCAATTAGTAACCTGGAAAAAGTCTCAATGCAAATGAGGAAGAGATAAGGAGAAAGTGGATCTCCTTGTCTCAAACCTCTGGTTGGAGAAAAAAATTCTCCTGGAATTCTGTTAAGCAGAACCACAATCGATGTAGTAGATAAACATTGAGCAATCAAAGTGCACCAATCTTTACTAAAACCAAAAGCTAACATTATTTGGTTTAGAAACTCCCAATTGACCCTGTCGAAAGCTTTCGACATGTCAATTTTGACCCCTAGTCCTCCATTCTTGTTTTTCATCTTCTTTAAAGAATGAATTACCTCGTGTGCAACCACAATATTATCGGCAATCTGTCTCGATGGTATGAAGGCCGATTGATATGGAGATATCATTCTTTCGAGGTGTTTTTTTAGTCTATTGGCCAATAATTTAGATAAGATTTTATAAGGGGTGTTGCTGATGCGTGTCGTAGGTGCAATCAAATTAAAATCTTATTTCCACTCAATTAAAAATAATATAATGGAAGTCAAGTTCGTTCCCACGAGGAGCAAGAGATTCTAGTTGTAAAAATTGTCACGAAAGGGGGGTGTAAAAAGCAAAAGAAAATAAGCAAAGCAATTAAAAGATAAAGTTGAAAGCAATAAGAAAGACAAGACCAATGAATCCTTCTTCGTTACGAAACAATGAATCAAGTGATGTTCTTTTCTACTTGTTATTAGTCACAAATTATCACCAACCGTAGGATAGCAGGTCCGCTTAGCTAGCCCCAAAATTCCTTATTTCACTGAGTAACAAGTCCGCTTAGTTATCAGATTATATTCAAAAGAACCACCTTGAGGTTCGCTTACAAGATGTAATTCCCCGAATGCATTAAGATCTATGAATTTAGGTTTAGTACTAGTAGTTAAACTCGGTTCGCTTGGTCCACTTTCTAGCGTTGTTTTTACACACAATCGCTCCACGGAATCCCTCCGCAAGGTCTCGTGTTTTCTACTTGTGTAAAGTGTCGAGAACTATTACTTATTCCCTAACTTATACTAGATTTAGATTAAACTAACAAATCAATTTAGCATGCATTCTAAACAATCTATCAATCAATCATGAATGAATAAACATTCCTATTAGTAAAAACAAACGATAATCATGTGAAAAACTTCAAGATAGAATTGAAACAAAACTCAAATCATGTATTAAGAACTAGGAATTCATCCTCAATCAATAATAAAATTAGCTACTCATGTTAAGGAGTTCACATAAAGAATAAAGAAGAGAGAATTGTTGTGTGTGTCGAGAGGTGTGTAAAAGATGTAGAAAACTTCTCTATTTATAGGCTTCAATATTCTCCAAATCTTCCAAGGAATAGAACCCTTTTCCTTTAGCAATTGAATTTCCAAATTCAAGTCTTTCTCTTCTTCCATCTTCTCTTTCCAAATTTGAGCCAAATTCTCCATCCAATTCCTAGTCCAAGTCTTCACACCCATGAGAGAAATCCATAGAAAATTCTGGAATTTTGGTCGCCGGAAAACTGGTATTATGGACGGAATCCGGCCGGAAAGTCACCGGAATCTTCTTCTCCATCGATGGAATATTCCGTCACGGCGCCGTTAGAGATAACGATCAAACAGGTCAAACGTTAGTCAACCGGGTCAAAGGAGTAGA
>JAJJWW010017231.1:0-18608 GCA_023531295.1 Papaver armeniacum
TCGTTGTCTGGACTTGTTCGCTAATTGGAATGAGTAGAACTCATTTATACAAGTCATTTGAGCCTGTCCACATCTCATGGGAAGTGGAGTGGCGGGAGGATTAAGGAGTTGTAAAGAAAGCTGTACCACGCCTTGCCCACTTCTCTAACCGTCCCGCCACTCAACACGTTCTTGTGGAGGCATGCTGTCGTACGCCTCAGAAACCGCCATACCAATACCTCAAAGACAGATCCCCACTTTCAGGACACGATGACAAACTCATTGTGTGGACTGCACCCACATGAAAGTAGCATGTAATGCCTAATAAATAACCAAATTATTTGTGAAGCTTCCATGTTCTCGTGAAGTACTGTATGTATTTGTACAAATTTATCATGATGTGGCAAAGTGACTTTGTGGTGACTCAATATGATTAACGTACTAATTAACTCACCAGCACAGTAACCAAGTCATGAAGGACTGATGACATCTTTCAGACACCCATATCTCACATCGTTGATGGAATTAGGTTTTCAAGAGGCCAATATCACTCTGCCTTGGCTCTAATCCAAGCTCGGGATACAATTTGACAGGGTCATCAGCATGTGTGTAGGCTACATGACGCGCAGGCGCCATGTCTCACTGTCTGTAGTTAGTGATTTTAATACCAATTGTTCTGCAACAGTGGTCGAGATCAATTTGCAACAGTAATATGGTGCCGCAAAGTCAGCAGATCATGCCAATTTTAAATAAGGCTCAGATGACTTAAGCTTGTTCCCGCCTGGTCGATCACCCTGGTACACGGTGATGTAATTCATCACACTTCTCATCGTCCCATGTAAACGTGATTCTGTCACCTAATTTGTCCCAGAAACTTGAGCGGGTCGAGACCAGCCAGAAGCTGGGCGGTGACCACGCCACCATGCGCGAATCAAGGTGTACACCAAGTTTGAACCACGAATGTGTAGATAGGTGGGTCTGCATGATCATGGTGGATATCACGGACCGCCAGTTCATTCCCGGACCCTTCATCCCAGCAGGAGAAAAGGATGTTTGTGATCGCGACAAACCCTAATTAGGTTTTCACGGCGTGTGTACCAAACAAAGCGCACGAACTGCCACGTACCAACTGCAGCTGGTCCCGACCGATCGTCGTATGTAAAGGCCTACTGTTTGTGCTGACAGTGTTTCTGGGCCTTTGAATTCACATCTACACCCTCCATTCAGTGCCTGCGAAGATGGATGTCGAGACTGTTGAGAAGGGGACAAAGTCGCAAAACCTAATTTCTAGGTTTTTCATCCATACCGTTTCGGTTTGACTGGCTGGGCAAGCCATGCCACTCTTTTCAGAGACCGACGCGTCGGGTTTCAAGTGCTGGGCCTGTGAGCAACACTCCAATACCGCTGGGGGTCATGGATTCAATCCAAGCCATCCAACTGCGCCGGTGGAAGCTGGGATGGTCGTGATCGCTCGAGACCGATACGGCGCTCAGTTCAATGTGTCTCACCGGATAAGATAACACACCGAGAGTTGTAGCCTGATGGGTATTTCTTCAGACATGCTCATTGTTACTGCTGAGATTCTTGCTTTCCCCGCTTTCTATAACAACATCTACCGTCATGCCACACCTGGGCATCATAAGGTGAACACGGAAAATGGGTTGCTGCATTAATTAATAACGCCTAAATTCCGGTATATGGGATTGTTGCTACATGCTCCGAACCTCGACGAATTTTGTGTACTTCTCATCCACGTAACGTCAGACACATGCCCTATTCTATAATTCATAAGTAAGAAGGTCTATCATTATTCGCTTTATCTTTCGTGTATTTAACAGACACCGCCTTTACAATTGTAGCCTTAAGTGAAAATCCACTATCAACATTGAAACTTCCGCCATGAGCAACGCATATTATCATGGGTAGGTATAAGATGGTGACAAGTTTAGAAGGTAATAACCAAGCTAAGGTGAACACATTTAATGAGCAGGTGTTTGACATCGCTAAAAAAGGTTCCAATCGTCATCTCTGGACAGATGGTGGAGGGAGTGGACTTGGATCCTCGCTAGTCACTGGTTTCTGAATTATCCTGGATGTAGCTTGGCCCATTTCTTGACTAGGGCACCCTCGTTACACGTATGTGCCTTTCTCGAGTATAACTAATACACTAATGACTGCTATCTTGAATTTGAGTTTTATGGTGTGGTAAGTAGAGACTCTTTTATCCTGGGATTCTGCTGACTTACAGATTATAGCTAGAAAATTTAAGATTCTTTTCATCACATAGTTGTTCTTTTTGTATTCAAATGTCTGCACTTAATCAATCTTCCTATTGATCACTTACGGATATACATATTTTTATATGTCGCATAATTTCTTTTTTCTTTTAAATTATCATGGAAGTTGGTGTTATGAGATTATTCTAACCTCCTGCACATGAAAAGGGCAGGTATGCTTTTTTTCCTGTCACAAACCCGAGACTAATGCGCACGAGAGGTAATGGTTGTAATTGATCTCCACTCTTGTGAAGTCGTCATATATGTGGATGTCTGGTTTCGTAATTACAAAACATCACTGTGGGACGTATATGCCCTTTCACCTGCGTACCCATACAAATAATGGTGAGGCATGAGGAATGCTACAGCACCAAGAAGTGCAAGGCAGAAAGATTTACATGTTAAAGAGGCGAGAGGGAGACAAACTACTCCTGATAAAGATATTTTCGGCATTATCCAACTGTGATGGTGTGATAAACTTTGATTCTCAGCCAAAGATTTAGATTCCGAGTGTTCAAGACAACGTCAGAACCCCACAAGGCTGCTTTGAGGAAGACTGGAAGCTGTTCCCCGCCGATGACAGCAGGGATGAGAGCAAAGGTCATGAAACATATGAAGTGAAGCCGAGGCCCTTAAGGGAAGTGAGTGTGTGGACAAGGGTCAACAGTATTCAAAGAAAGGTGCAGCGCCAAGTGGTCCTTTCCCTATCGCTAAAACTTTTGCTTCTTTTCTTTTCAAGGTATTCTCGTACCTTTTAACCTCTTTCTTATACCCTAAGCAACAGAGTTCAAGATATTTTCTCCCGTTCGTTACTATCAATAAAGGTTTATGTCATAACCCCTTAAGACTGCATCTGCTTCGTGTCTCTCACGTGGAGATTCCTTGTGTCAGCTGGGTGATGGCTCAAATCACTTTTGTACATTCTATTTCTTATTCCGCTAGATGTTTGCTTAGTGGTTTCTTTCCTGCTTAAGGCTTTATTTAAATGATCAGGACTTTGTGAAGTTTTTAGGGGTAGAGAGTGTCTTTACGAAATAACAATTAAACCGAAAATTGAAATTGAACCCCACCAGAATGCAAGTATTGCACCATTTTCTGGAGGAATTAATAAATACGATACATGAAATTTTGAAAGCAAAACACACGTAGAAAGTTATACCAAGGCGCTTTAAAGTGTGGAGGACGCTGAAAGTGGTATCACTAAACGTCTTAAGTTCCTGTGAGGTTTGCGCTCAATGCGAGTGAATTGTTATGCCTCTCTAGTTTATCAGCGTTGATGAGCTGCGTAGCCGCCTAGGATAACATCTGCCACTGTGCACGGCTCACTTCTATGGTGAGCTTGTGAGTGTGGTTGACACTGCCACGTTCAACCTTGAATGCAATGTTTCACACCCGATCGATAACTCCAAATTAAGCAGTGCACACATTCCTGACTGCCTTATCAGTTCTTGGACCAAGACACCCTCACGCTTCTGATAAACGTTCAAGGGTTCTGGCTTCCATTCACATCTTTAATGAGTCGGTTTTGTTGGTTGGACACTCCCAGGACTTATCAGAGTTGAGAGGATTATTGTAACATGGTTGCATTACACTTACTGAGTTTCTAACCTCACCGGCGCCGACGGGCCTTCTGCAAGTCAGAAGTCACATTGCAAGTCAGAAAGGTAGAACGACAACCCTTTCATGTCTGTGATCGCTGTTAGAGATCCTTCTGAAAAATGAACGGTAGAGTAAACCTCAGCAGTTGTCTTGTTGTCGCAACCCAAGAGCGTCCGAGATCATACAGACCTTATAAGTTCTCCGACTATGTAGAACTTTGACGGCCGAGGTACACCCACTCATCAAGATCGATGTATCCATACGATCCTCGAGCACCTTCCTGGAGTCTTAACTGCTAAACTTGGGTTGCGAGAGCCTCCGTTTTGAACCTTGTTGATTTTAAGGTCCTAGAGATGAATGATGTTTAATCAGAGAAGCCATATTCGATCGAAATCGTGTTATCGAATCCTGACATCCTCAAACCAAGTAATTAAGAGAGTCCCCAACCCTTTGCTCGTATCTTCCAACATGACTCGAGGTTTCGAGACCGCTTCCTCTCTCAGACAAGCGTTTGCCCGAGGCTAACACTGCTGAGGGTCAACAACATGTCCCGACGTCGTGCTTTTATACATAAGATCTCGTACAAATGTTCCATCATAGATTTGAAGGTACCAGAACTGAATCCCGTAAATCATAGCTTCCCGATGGTGAAGAGGGTCTCTTACGAACACCTTTCTGCTTCCAAGCTGTAGTTCTCCGTCTCATTCTTTTCTTCAAGATTTGTTTCTGCACTGCTGTAGCCTTGTCGGATGCGTAACGAACTCTATGAAGCAGATTAGGATCCGCCATATCTTCAAGCCATGGATTGATAGAGGCCTTTGATGTATATCGTCTGAATCCATTGCCCAAAGAGTTCCACTACTCATTCATGTGTCTGAAACCAGATTCTCGCAAGGTCTTGTGCAGAGTCTCGTCAGCCCTTTTTGTAGGGTAATAAAGCTGCTGTGGCCGATGATGTTTAGCAGGTTGTTGCTGTTCTGTCAAGTTATCCTACACCTTTGAGAAGAAGTCATGTGCATCGAGCCGCACGCTCGGGTTGTTGTTCCGTTTCGAAGCTTTCCTTTTTCCTCCTTTCGCCTACCACGCCTCACAATGACCATCACTGCTATTGTTTGTCTGTGAGGCGCCCGTCTCGACTCTCACGTGATCTTCGTCGAACAACCCCGGTCCTCTCTAGCAACGCTAAAGCACAGGCCGAATGTTTGTCACCTTCATGGAGTTCCGGAGAATGTCCCAAAGCCTGATTCTCTATTAAAGTGCTAGATATGGGTATCATGCTGATGCACAACTCCACCACCGATGTTCAAAGGATGTTCTGGATCATGACAATCTAGCGCTTGAGTTCGAACCTCTTAATGAAGTCGCCGTGATGTCATTGTTCACGAGAGACTCTCCGTAGATCCGAAAGGTGATCTGCTCGCATACGAAGAAATACTTCATGTAGAAAGCACCGACCATCTCACCTCCAATTGATATGTCACAAAGTGTGATGTTGTTGTGGCCTGGTGTATGCCCTTCCCTAAGTGATTTCAAAACTCTTTCAAAGTGAGAACATGATTGTACTGTGCTCCCCCAAGGATTCCAAAATCTAGAAACGTGTTCACGAGCGTTACTGCCATCGTAGAGGAAAAATCAAGAGAGGTGTATCCTCTTGAAGATGGATTCGTTGCATATCTTAAGGGTACTATGTCGATGTCATGCATCCATCAAATTTCCTTTGCCTCGCTTTGGAGAAGCTGCCTGGTGTCCTCACGTGATTGCTGGGATGGCCGGGTCCTTCCTTGGGCTGCTCAGGAGCAACACGAGCTTCTTCACTCATGTGGGTCCGAGGGAAACGCCCGCTCCTGTGTATTGAAGGCATTTCTTTGGCGCTCCAAGGGTTGTCGGAATCTTGTGGCAATCGTTCGCTTAAAGTTTTAAGGAAAGTGAGTACCCTTTTTTCGGGGTTGCGCGCCATATCCGTTTGAGTCTTAGCAAGAATCTCCCGCTTCTCCATCAAGTCTCTGCAATGGTAAATGGGCGGTGGTCCTCCTTCGCCCCTCCGCTCGTCCGGCCAAGGAGTAACAGCTTGCTGCCCCGGTGACCACCGGACGCTGCCACACGGAGGAGATGCCGGATTTGTGGTCGGCCTCCGGCTCGTGGATGGGAGGCGTGGATGCCCAATGAATGCCCCGCCTCCGCTAGCGTTGGGGATGTGGGCTTACCGCCCACGAGATGTATTGACCACCGTAGCTCCACGACAGTACATCGACACGTGGAGGTTATCCACACTAGCCCCATCGTAATTGGGATTGCCGATACTGCACTCGAGTTCCACCATCTTGAAAATGAATTGTTGATTGGAATTGATTCTAAGATTCCTTTTTGAAATTGAATCGATTTTCAAGAAATTGACTTTACAACCGAGAGATTAACCTCCCATTGGTCGCCAATTGTTTATGGGTCAAAACTATTTCTCAGGTTTTGGTAATTTGGGGTGTGTGGATGAGAAATGATTCTAAGCCTTAAACAAATGCACTCGCACGGAGTGATTGTAGATTCGAGAAATCAACTGTGCAAATCCGGCCTAAACCAAGAAAACGGCTGCTCCAGATTTGTTCTCTGGTCACAAAGTGAAGGAGATGGGGTTGATCTAGGAGGAAGCGAAGAAGGTGTTGAGATTGTGAAGGTGTTGGCTATGTATGACTTGTATCGTAAAGCTAAACCGGCTTGGCAGGATGAGCTATCGCCCGTGTTTGAACACGCACGGTATCAACACTTGCCTCTATTGTCCTGGACTTGTTCTTGTTGTTGAAATAGGAGGAGAACCTATTTATACAAGTCATTTGAGCCTTATTCACGCCTCTCGTGGAAGTGGGGGAAGTGGGAGTGATGGAGGAGCGGAGTTGTGTGCTGGTGTTACACCACCAGCCTTGCCCACTTCTCTCACATTCTAACCGTCCAAGACTTCGACACTTTCTTATGATGGCGGTTACACGCCGACGCTAGTAAAACCGCTGCACTAATACCCTCAAAGATGTATCCCCGGCCAGACATGATTGATGTCTCGGAGTGTGTGGATCGTGGGACCCACGTAGAAAGTAGCATGTAATGCCAGACTAAATAACTAAGTTATTTAGAAGTTTATACTATGAAGCATCGTATTCTATGCAGTAATGCATCAAGTATATTCAAGATGTATGAAGATCGTCGTTTTTTAAGGCTTAACGGCAGTAAGTCACTTAATTTAAGCTGTCTTTAAAATAAAGATCATGTCCACCATCTTCGAGTGATCGCTTGGAGGCTATACAGAAAGCCTAATTCGGGCCATCACCTCATGTGGAAGAGCGGGATCTTGACCGTGGTGATGCTTGCTGGTCTCTTAACTCCCAACTGTGGCCGCTTGACCAAGCCGGTAGACTGACGGACGAGATGATCCTGACGCTCATCTCGCGATCGCTGGCGAAGTTTTAGGTTTTGAAGAGGCAGCATCACTTCGCCTTGGTCGAAACCAAGCATGTGGAGGTGTTTGGAAAGGACCGACGGCATGCGTGCATTTGGATGCCGATGTACACGTCCGCACCTCACTGCCCCATGAAGGTGCGATCTAGGCCACTCAATTTGACCGGCATCAAGAGAGAGGTTGAGATCGATTTGCAACAGAAATCTGGTGTCGCAAAAGCCGCGCATCATGCCCACTTGGGGGATACTTTTATTAATTGGGGGATATAGGAAAAAGACAAAATAGGGATCCAAATAGTAAAGTGGGGTTATCCCATATCCATGGATTTTTCATAATACCTAATCTACCCATCACTAATCATGTTTAGTGGATAATCATAATCAGTAAAGTTAACTGATTAGTTTGAAAATAATTTTTAGAAATCATTATCATTTTAGAGAGATTAGGAGTATGAGTGTTGGGTAAAAAATATTTTGGTTGAAATGAGTGACCATAGTGACAAAAGAGATGTCTTTAAATCTTCACGTCATCAACAAACAAGTGTGTTAGGTAGAATCTTCGCTTGATGTAAATTTGGATTCGCCATGGATGTACCCGGAAAACTCAATACCGGCATTGAAAACATGATGAATACCATGCCGGCACACCCTAAACCGGCATGGTATTCATAGTTTTTCAATGCCGGAACACCCTAAACCGACATGGTAATCACCAACCCATTTCATGGAAGGAATATAGCATTACTTTGCTCGCTGTTACCTAACCTTTCCTTAAACCGGACTAGCCTTCTTGTGGTTTAATATGGCAAAGGAGGGACACAGAACACCGAAGGAGGTTGCAACTAATGTTCTGCATCTGAACGTCCTAAGCTTTCAGAAAATGAAGACTCCTAAAGCCGGCATTGAATGAAAAAACACGAGCATGCCGGCAACACTTTCGACATTAATTTTTCATCATAAATAATGCCGGTAGTTATGAAATTCCATCCAGAGAATCTTGTTTTGTTACCTACTCACAGCCGGCATTGATATGAGATTGCGATACAATACCGGAACACTTTGGTGGCATGGGATTCACCATATCCCCCAAAGTTATTTTTCACATACCATTGAATATTCAACCGACATTGTTAAACTTTTATCGAGCACGCCGGCAGTGTTGGTCATCTATCATGCCGGCATTTAGTTCAAAATTTGGCAGCAATTTAACAATTTGATGGGTAGTCGGCGTAACAAGTTTTATATAGAGACAATGCCGAAATGCAAAAGCAAATACTTAATTCTATCTAGTTGAAATTATAGTTGCATCTTTACACATCTTATCTAATATTCTTCGTAACTATCTCAACACAACTATAAACCAAATATCTTCTTCTTAATAAGCTAAATCATTTCCAAAAGAAGTTAACAATTCATGTATATGTAGTAAATTTCAATTTGCATGCAAAAAGACGAGTTGGTTTCAGAGAGAAGAGAAAGAAGAAAGAAGAAGAAAACCAAAACGTTCCCCTTTCTAAAGCCGGCATGGTATCTGAAAAGTCTGCATATGTCAAACTATCGCCGGCGTTGAATAAAAACACGGGCATGCCGGCAACACTTCCGGCATTGATATTGCATCATAAACAGTGCCGACTTTGATGAAAATGGATCCAGAGAATTTTTTTCTATTACTTACTCACTGCCGGCATAGCATTCATCGTAGATACAATGCCGAAACACTAACGCCGGCATGGCCTCCATCTTTGTTTCAATGCCTAAAACAATTTGTCACTGAACATTTTCGAGAGCTTTGCTGACAAAGATGACGAATGCTCACCACCTCGATGATTATTATCTTCTGGATAATCAGGAATAAACATCGCAGTATTGTTGTCACTTGTCATTCATCTCGATATTATCGGTTACATATGCTGAGCTGGTAGTGAAACCATTTCCTCGAGAAATCTCCATGAGATTTATCATTGTTTGCACATTCTGATGTCCACGTATACCAACCAATACAGTATAAGTAGTTCAGTATTAGGGTCAAACCTCTGGAATGCCGGTAGAAAGAAGGAAATCATTTTCAGCATACATGGAATGTAATAGTTCAGATGATTGATGTTGAGCTTCTAAGATCAGATCGATGCAACACAAGGAATGTAATAGTTCCAGCAAGACGTATGCATTAGCAGAATAATTAATTTATGTCCATGAACCAGATATTATCAAAAACAATAATATTGGGTCAATCACACACTTTCGGAACTTCTATCATAACTACCAATTGCAAAAGATGCAGAAACAAGTATGGTACAAACGATATTAGGCTCGGCCCAAACAAAAATCATGGTTCCATGGCATTTCAAGAAAGTGCCGATGGTCAGTACCGGCATGCTTTTCATCATGGCAACAATACTACGGTTGTGTCGACATGGCCTTCATCATGGGAACAGTCCCTATGGTGAGAACCGGCATGGCCTTCATCATGGGAACAGTGCCTATGGTGAGAACCGGCATGGCCTTCATCGTGCAATGATGCCGGCACTCATAGCCGGCAGTTTCTTCAGAATGCCGACAATGCCGGCTTTCCTTCCAAGTCTTAATCTCAAGTTGTAGATCAGTCAAACTCCTTAATAAATGAATGGAAAATGAGGAAGGCCTTTTGTATGTGGTAATTTTAAGTTCTAGATTAAGTTTTATGTTTTATATTAAGTTTTGTTAAAACTTCACCTAGTCGGCAGAGAATAGGAACCGGTAGAAAAGAGAAGAGAAAGGGACATGGGTATAATTTCTGTTGTTTTTTTTTTTAAATTATTCAGCTGAAGGGTGTTATAGTAATTCTTTTTTTTAGTTAATCTGTTGTGGTAGTTCGGTAATTTCTCCCGAAAAACACCCCTTCAACAACACTTTAAGGATGGAGATAGTAATTTATATCCCCCAATTAGTTTCACTATCCCCCAATTGCGTGTTCAACATCTAACTGCAGAATTTTCAGAGTCACAGCAAGGTGGGGAGCGTTCATGGGAAATAGGTTTTTCATGGGGGGTCATATCAAAACATAAAACAAAGTGATGGATGATAAATAACTAGACCTCCAGGGATCTTCAAAGCTAAGTCAATCCCCATGATAGAGCTACGGAAATGGAATTTAAGGTTAACCTGCCTATTTTTCAGTGGGCTCCATTTAGTAGTAGTAATAATGACACTAACAACAAGAATCACATTTCAAACCCAAAACCAAAATTATAATAAAATAAAATCGTAACCCTTCCTGTATGAACAGTAGGTAGTGCAATCAACAAGTAAAAATAGCAGAATTACTCGTCATACACACAACTCTTTGATAAACCCATATCTGAGGCCAAGCAAGATAGTCGCATAAACACAGATAATCTATATTATATACCATCTCAATTCAAATATAGATAGGCAAATACTTGACTTACCAACATTACTACACTTTGCAGTCCTAAGTTTTCTCAACAAACTCAAGAAACCGTAGATTTTACATTTCAAATTTCTTCTTGATGTAAAGATAACCAAGCGAGAGCATCATTCTCCAGATAAGGAGATGTAAAGTGGTTGTATTCAGACTCTTGGTAATGGTTGGAAAAAAAAAAACTTGCTCATTGAGCCCACCTAAATCCAAATTTCCACAGTATTTAGCCACTGCAACAAACAAACGAACATATCAACTACAAATAATTTGTATAACCAGTGTTGTAGAGTATAATAAATTTACAATTGATAAAAAAGACCACATAGGCCATCTAACTAAGCACCATTATTTACCTGCTTGTCTGTGCACGCTAGTTGTATTGTACATAGGGATGTATAAAAAGAGTTCTTGACATATATTCTGACATATGTTCAGCAAGTAACGGGTATATTTATTCCAGCAATCAACAATTTTTGCAAAATAATACGCAGAGGAGAAAAAATAAAGCATACCGATCAAAATGATAAACCTCTGGAACATGATTCGGGCACTAATGACCTCATAATATGACCTCCTTTAACATTGGCTATGATTCAGCTGCGCACTAATATATGGAAGTGCTCTGCTCACTTAAAAACAAAGTTCCACACTTAACAGTAGCTTAAAATTTTCAATCCTTTAAAATTTCTTCAATGCTCTGTGACCAAGTCAAGGCATACTTCTAATACCTCAAAATCCCCTTCCAAAAATTGGGTGAACTGGTGGCAAATTATTGTCTTGTAAACCCAATCAGGTTCATAAAATGAAAGAGAGAAATCAACAAAGCGAATTCAAAAATACATGTTTGATATCTAAGGAACCACAAGTAGTAGTAAACGTGCAAAACTTAGAATCGAATATACCACCGTGAAATTCATTCAACCCTTCTTCTTATTTACAATCAAAGATAACCCAACTGAACCACCAACGGAAGTATGAAATTAATAAAATCTGCGATTAGAATTTTAATTACCTTAGAAGCATCTATAGCTTTGACACTCAGGAGTTTCCCAGTTGTTTTTTCTGCCTTCTTCTTCTTCTTCTTCTAATACAACAATTTTGGCACTTCCTCCATCTCTGAAAATACACTTTTCAGACTCCTGACCTACACAAAAATCAAAACTTAAATCTGATCGTTATGTTAATCAATTGTAATGAAATTGAGAATTAGGAGAGATATATTCAAGAATTCACCTAAGAAATTTCACCTTAAACGATAATTTAATTTCGAAACCCTAACCTTCGACATTCTAAATGAACTCGAAAATCAGATTTTTTCATGGAATCTGGAACATAACATAATTACTACTGTTAAAACAGATGAATCATGATACAGAAGACGTAAATCGGAAGTTTTAGGGGTTAAATCTTTCTGATTTGGATCGATATTTTGGTTCCAAAGTTTCTCTCAAAGTGAATTTCGCAGAGAACGAAAAAGAGAGGACAGAGAAAGAAAAAAGAGAGAATGGAGTGTAAGGGAACCGAACTTTTTATTTAAACGGTCAAAAGTTAATATCTGTTGACTGAGTTTTGGGGACCGGTCAAAAGTTAACCCTTTTAGGATCACTACCGAAAGGGAATTAGTGGTATTAATGGTAGAATTATGATCATGAGCTTTTGAACTATGTGGATTTATTTATATTTAAGATCACAGAGGCGGTAGATTCAATGATCTTTAAGTTTTGGACATAAAAAGATAACAGACTTTCTCGAAATTAGGATCTATAATATGTGATATAAAGCATGTTTTGTTGTAGTGAGTTCCTGCAGAAGAATCAGAAACAAAACCAATAAGCTCTGCCTTTATTAGAGAAGTAATAACTCTTTCTTCAAAATTGGTCGAGATAAAGGAGAGACACAAACTGTCTAGTGAATGGATTGTGTAGGGGCGAAATATCACACACGAGCTAATCCACAACCCGCCCAATTAAGACCACCATTGAAGACGAAGAGGAAAGAAATTTGGCTAAGAGTAACTCACACGATGACAAAAAAGACATACGAAGAAGAGCCCCATGCATTGATATAAGGAGACACTTACCAAGTCATGCGCAAAGTAGCAATGCGAGAAGACAATGACACTTCCTGTGAGTCTTGTGAGAATGAGACAAACTAATATAAGATCAAAGACAGAGATTTTGCATGTGATCACGCCTGTCTTCTACCGATGCATTCGCCTATATAAGGATTCAAATAATGAAGAGAGGGCAAAGTTGCTAATGAGAATTCAAAGTTAGTAAGAGAATCAAGAACACTCATAGAAAAAAGAGAGAAACCATTAGAGTTCATCTCAAGCTTTGTTTCTTCCATTGTTGGGCCGATCAACAATTTTGTAATCATTGTAAGAGCTTCATATATTTAATATAAAGTGTTTAAGAAAGACATACATTCAAATAAGTGTATAACTCATTAATGTCAAAGTTGATTCTCATGACTTAGGCTTTTTATTATCATCCTACCAGTGTAGCTATTGGAGTTTTGAAAGTTACATTTTTGGCGCTAGAAACAAGGGGATTTATCCTCACCGCTAGTATTTAGCTAGAAATTATTGTTCTACCCAGATCATTTGATTATCTCATTACCACACTGCTTTTTTCTCATTAATTCATCCCAAGTTTTTTGTTAGTTGTTCGAGTAATCATCTCTCTTAAATCCCACCTCTCTCCTTTTAGCATCAATAGAACATCATGTGACTCCCCATCACACAAATGCGATAGACACTGCTTTCCCTTGTTCCTCAACAAGAAATCTCAAAAATTACTCATTGCCTCAAGCACTCAAAACCCAAATCATGAAAAGAAACATCACGATAAAGGGAAAACTAGCAGCTGTCATGGAAGACCCTCACTATCGGGACTAAATGGGTCAGCCATAAGATCCATAAAGACCAATGTTGGACATTGATAACAACGAAAAGATGAGAGAAAGCCAGCCATCACAAACCAGATTATGGAGGTCCTCGCTTCCATGCATGAGGCAAAGTTCGCATAATGGAAGGAGATAGAGAAGATGTTGATAACATAACGAATCAATCTAGCTCAAGCACATGGCGACTAATGATAGAAAACTAGACCTTAAAACGGAAAGTAGGAATACGAATTGGAATAGATATGGAAAAGGTTACAAGCGATCCTGTGAGAGAAAGGTACGCCGAAAGGGATGAGAAGTCAAAGGAGACAGAAGGTATTAACTATGGATAAAAGCAAAACTAAACACGAACGAAAGGGAAAAAGATTTGTTATGGTTTATATCAAAATGAACAAGAGGCAAAGATGGCTAAATAATAGCTTTATGTCGAAACTATAACAAGGAGGAAACTAGGGGCCGGAAAATGGTGCAAACCACATTTATGACAAGAGAAACGAAGAACCACATAATGGAGCAACAAGGCGAACCTACAAGGGCGATGCGTGACCAAAATAAACATGTCAAGGACAACTCTCGCCCAAATCTAAGAAGGAAGGAAGGAGAAGACTGTTTAACATGACCTCACTCAACACGCTAAGATGATAACACTCAATATGTCAAATAAAAATGTACCGACTCAAAGAAATCTTAATATGAATGGCGAAGTACTTTCTACGAACAAGCAAACAAAGGCGAAACAAAGTCCACGCGATAAAGCTAAGGCAAATTTTCTGTAAGACTCAATAGGGGCAAAGAATATACTATTATAAACCCTCTACCTAGGGAGTGATGGGGATTCACGACAAGGGGCGGTGAGCACATCTTAGTCTTTCTCGCATAAACGTATGCGATCGGGAGGGACAACACCGTAAGAGGCCACCTTTAAGCCCTAAATACGTAATTGAAGCATCCGAGAAGTCAATGACAGTTTAAATGCCCTCCGCACTTGAGGCCACTAAGAAAATCCACCCACCAAAAGTCTCCTAAGGGTGTTTGAACTGCCGTGACATAGTAGATGGCTCGGGTATGGATTCCACACTCGGTCCAAAGAAACTCTCTACTTAGGATGGGATCTCATGGTCTTGTATCCAAAGAAACACACTGATGAATCAAACTACAAAAATTACGTTGCAGCTTGCTTTCATGGCATTTAAGAAGTTAAGTCCTGCTCTACTCTATCAAGCCTTGACATGTCTATCTTGATATCCATTCCAAGATCCTTCTACTTTTCTTTTTTGAAGAGCAATTATCTCCGGGGCAAATGACAATGCATTTAAATTTGCCTTTATATGTAAAAACCGCTACTGAAAAGGAGATGATAGAACTAAGAAAGGCTTGATCCTAGTCTGAGGAGAATTTTAACTATATTTATAAATAGTATTACAAGGCCAACAGGTCCGAAGCCCCAGGACTTTAGGATGTTTACTCTTAGGTATTAAGAAAAGAAAAGTTTTGTTTCTAAATGAGATGATGGTTTCTAATTCAAAGAATTGTTGAATAACAAGGACTCTTGTTCACCTGCGGCCAGTTTCCCAATTCATTTCAAAGAGCATCATAAAAATACAGACACAAGGGACTTGTTGGGTTTAAGTTTTTTTTTGACTAACAAATTTCCTCACAGAGGAATGGAATTTAAAATATTCTCTTCATCATGAGACAAGGTGAATATTTTGAAATAACAAAGGGTTTGGGGGAGTTAGGGAGGGGAGGGAGCAAAAAGAGATTAGAGAAATAATCCATCAAGGATTTATGCATTTTCCTTTTAAAAACAACATTATCACTCTTTTTGAACTCATGCTATTCCACCATTTCTCTTATAGTTTTAGTATGGAAAGTATTTGTATTTCTTTCTCTAAAGTAACTAAATTATCCTTTGGACGTTGCTTTGCTATGGATTCTTAGGTGGCATAAGTTTTCCTAAGTGTGAAAGTTTGGCTTTTATCTTTTCTTCTTTGAACACAAAACTAGTATTTATTCGTAGCCCACTGTGATAAAGTTTGTACCCGTCGTTTGGAGGGAAGACCAAAAATATCTTTATTCCAAAGTTCTAAGTTAGTTTGTAGAGTCAAAGATTCAAAATCGCAGACTCCTAAGGATTTTCTAACAATGAGATCCTGGGAATCCTTAAATTTGCCTTGAATACAAGTACTTTTTGCTAATTGTCATAGAACTTAAAGGTATAAGAGGATTTGCACAAGGGTATCAAGTTTACAATTTGTAGGGCAATGGTCGAGCCAGCCCAACCCAGGTGAGAAAGCTCGGCTTAGCAACATGGCACCCAACCGAGTCAGCTACTTGTTAATCAAGTCCTCCCCGTATATTTTCCTTCCTCTCTGTGGATTTGCCCAAGTGTATTCACAACCCTTAAATCCTAAAATCCAAAAGCACATCACCTTAGACAAAGATATTATGAAAATATCTGTTTATTATTTTTCATAAAGGGTAGACTTAGCTTGTCATCTTGACTAAATATCATATTAAGATCCTCTAACAGAACCCATGGCATGCAGGATTTGTCTATTTGCAAGAAAATTTCTGAAATAAAATCCCAAGCCTCTTATCTATTGTGAGGGTAGGGGCTACCATAAAAGCAAGTCGGGAAGCCGTTTTTAGTTTTCAATTGGGTTTGAACTAAAATATCGATCATGTTCAAATTCCATTGAACAATTTCAAAGGAAAAACCATCAACCCAAGCAAGAACTAGACCTCGAGTTTGTCCTACGGGATCAACTATATGCACGTAGATAGTCCTAAGAAGGTTTTTAACTAAAGATTTCTTGAACTTAGTTTCAGATAAGAAAAGGATTTGGTTTATCTCCGTTGATCAATTGTTAAGATGATTTTGGGTAAATGGGTTTCCACCCTTCGACATTCAAACTATAATTTCATGCAAAAAGAAATTAGACTCAACATAATCTAGAAAAAGAAAAATAGGACTAACAAGAGTGAGCAATGGTGAAGACAAAAAGAACATTAACAAAAAGTAAATTGAGATTTAAAGTTTAGGTTAGCAATTTCTTCCATTTATGAGATGGGGACCAAGATTGAATGGGATTGGTGCATGCACATCCGTTGCCCCGATTAAATTTGGAGATTGGAGGCATATTGATCAATATTAAAAATGATTGTCCGAATCAGCACAAAATTCTAAGCCCTTCAGATGAAGATGATTGAAAATGCGGGACCGAACAACTTGAATGCCGATTTTGGTTGAGGTTAAAGGAGTATTCAACATTGAATGCAATGAATACTGGTATGAATGTAATGCATTAGCATGAGATGCATTAATGGATGATGCAATTGATTCCGAGAAGATAGGGAAGAAAGATTCTCAAGCATCTTCAAAAGAGCGAAGAAGAAGAAATCCTTCATTAAGCGCGGTAGGTTTGGGTTCTGTCACGGTATTGGATTGATTAGGGACCGGATGAAAACGACATCTAAAGTCGTATTGGTTTCTATTTGAATCATTGGGAGTCTAGAACTTCCCCACGCGTCTCTCATTACCCGATCCTCCTTGACTCGGAGCTATTACCATGAATAGGGATGTAGTTTTTCTGGGCATTAAATGGTATGTTCTTTCCCTAAATGAGGGTGATGCTTCCGCCATTTGTTCATCATAAGTAGCGTCCCAAAAACCTCATGCAGTTATGATCAAACCCGATCTAACATTGCCTCCGCTGTCCATCTGATGGTGTTCTTCTCCAAACTTTTCAGCGTAGGTATCTCATTACAGGATATCTAAGAAAGGTTCTATTGGTTCCATGGTTCCATGAGCATCCATTATTATCTTGAGGATTTCAAATCTGAATAGGGGTGTGTCGAGCCAAAATATTATCATCGGGATAGAGAGTGCAGAGATATCATAGATATCTTCCAATGGCCAGTGCCAAGGATGGCACACTCTAGAAGGAAGATTATGACCAAAACGAGAGCAAATGAACGTGAAACTTAGAAGGAAGATTATGGTAAGTGAAAATGAGTTCTCCATGGGACATTGCCCGAGCTTTAACCAAAAGCTCATTAAAGGGGTTTTTTATGTTTTATCAAACAAGAACTCTAGGTTCCAAATTAAAACTTCCTTTTTTAACTCCGACTAACAACACCTATCTCTACTAGTTATAAGGCCTATAATGCTCTCCAAATCTATGTTCATGCCTTGAGTTTGAAATACTAGCCCAAAGAGGAATCTCTTTAACCACATCAGTAGATATTTGCATTCCTTGGAAAGCTGATCTTACAGACATAACATTACCATAAGGGTACCAAGGGCCATTCAAGGAAATCCACTTGAGGTACTCCGCAGAACGGAAAGATATGACAAAAAGATTAGGATCCACTTCTCGAATTTTAAAACCAATATTAAGCCCCGTAAATGTCGCAGAACTCCTCTTATATCTTCAGTTTTGTACACCTCAGTTGAAAAAATCCTAACCAAGATACTATTGTCTTTAATGCCAAACTTCCTCATTAAGGCTGGAGGAGTTGGCATAATTCCCCTATTCGTGTAGTTAGCATACCTTTGAGCCATAGAAAGACCACTTAAATGCTTGTAAATATTGTAATTACTCATGAAGAAATAAAAGAGAAGCAATGAAGAAAGCCGATAATAAATCAAGAACCATTAGAGGAAGAAGAAGAGATGATAGAGAGGTAAAGGGCTCGGCTTGAGAAAGATTTAAATGTTGTGTTTGCTCAAAACCAACAGCAAAATTTCTCGAATACTAACCTTAACACTACACCAAATTCCTGGATTCGTAACAAGCAATTCGTAACGGCTTATGGGCCGTTACAAAATTCCGTTACAAATGCCCGTTACAAAAAATCGTAACAGTCTGCAACTGTTACTAATTTTTCAAAAATTTGTAACGAGTTCAAGCCGTTACATAAATATTTTATAGGCATGCCACCACACGCTTGGTCACACTGGGTCGTAACACTTGCAATTT
>JAJJWW010017232.1:0-52724 GCA_023531295.1 Papaver armeniacum
AAATAGGACTACATCCTTAACCAATAATATTAAATTTAGCTACTCATAGCTATGGAGTTATCAACATAATAATAATTGAATAAAGAAGATGAAAACAAAGCAAACCCTAGTAGCGTAAGTAAAAGCGGCTATCTCCAAAGCTTCAAGACTCTTCTTTTAAACCCTAATACGTGATCCTCCAAGTTGTAAAAGACTCTTCTTTTATATCAATCCTTGTTTCCAAAACTAGGTTAATCCTCCAAAGTCCATAAGATAGAAGCCCACCAAGCCCATATGACTATGTGTAGAAATAACCCAATAAAATTCTTGCAAAAAAAAAAGTAGTCGCCGGAAAGCGGGGGTTACCGCCGGGATCTGACCGGAATAGTCACCGGGAATCGTCTTTCAGGTAGCCGGCAAATCACCGGTCAAAGCTGGTCAACTCGGTCAAGGACCAGGAGTCAGGCAAGAGTCAGGGACTCAGGATTCTAATCAGCTTTGTCAGATCTGAGTCAGTGCTAACTCACCTGACTTAGTCTAATTCTGGACAAGGAAAAAGCCATTCTTTTCAAGGCTTGAACTTGTGATGTGTCGCACCATCATTGTGCAGTACCACTGCATATTAAGCCACCTCTCCTGTAGTTTCAACTCTTCTATGCCAGGCCAAGTACCAGCAACAACCCATTCCCATTATCTATCCAAACACACAGCAACCAACAACTTTAGTTCACATCCATAACTCCATTCCAAACTGCAATCCATGCCA
This sequence comes from Papaver armeniacum, assembly GCA_023531295.1. NCBI lineage: Eukaryota > Viridiplantae > Streptophyta > Magnoliopsida > Ranunculales > Papaveraceae > Papaver > Papaver armeniacum. The sequence continues at coordinate 746 of JAJJWW010017232.1, forward strand.
TTGCTTCAACTGAAATTCAAATCTCATACACCTCCTGTAGCTTCTGCAAAGCTGCAATTCACTCCAATCATCATTCTCTGTAATGTTTTCAGCTGCTCATCCATACCAACTTAATGGCATCAGTTCCTTCTCATTTCGCTTTGACAACAAACAACACCCCGCTCAAATGCCGACAACCAAGAACTTTGTAAACCTAACATTCATCTACAACAGCTTCATTACCACCATTTCTATCACTACTTGCTCTCCAGGTACAGCCCAGCAATACTAACTGAACTGCACTTCTTCTCGTAACACAACCAATGCGCCTGCAACTTCATAACACACAATTTGAGCCATTCCTCTATAACCTGCTATTTTATCGCCTTAAACATACATCTAATCCATGACTGCGTCAACACCTGCTGCTATTGCTCATCAAGCACAGAACCATCTCCACTTGCAACTGTAAAATGAGTTATTCCCTGCTTGTGTTCATTCACCACAGCTTCTTCCCCCATCCCTGGCTTCAGTTGAGCTGCAATTCCACTATAGTGACCCATAACTCAATCCTGCAATTTCAACTTCAAAATAATCTCCAATTCTTTTACAGTACCCTTTATCTCAACATACCACCAGAATCAGATGCTCATCCTCATTCACCAGTATCATCATATGCATTATCTCCTGCAGCTTTCATCTCAAACCCTGGTTTTCCTTTTTATCAAAGACCCGTGAACATAAACACCCACAAAATCTTCTCTTCCATTAACAACATCTCCATTCAAATCCGAGCACTTTCAATTTCAACCCCAGATTCAAAACCCTAACTTCATTAACAACAACAAAAAATGGTGGCGTAGATTTTCAACTTCTAGTTCATATCAATTTCTCAAAACCTATTTAAAACCCTAATCGCAGCTCAGTTCATCACCTCAAACCCTTGTAACATCCATATCACATCTTCAACAAGAATCAAATGCAGATTTGACCAAAAACCAACTCTTACTCCTTCTTCTTATCTCTGAATTTCATCACATCTTCTCTGTCAATTGAATCCGAATCAAACCCTAGTCTGTAATTCTCAATTTGATCATCAATTCCTTCTTTCCTTGTTCTTGGCAGCATCATAATCATTATAACTCTCCCTGCTCATGATTTTCTCTCTCGATCTGATCTCTCAGTGGTAACAGCAGCAACTGCTGCTTATCTTCTCGCGTCTCTGAATTGTAGACGGAAATGATTGAGTGGAGAAAAACACTTCTCTTGTTTTTAGGGCTTGGTAATGACTAAAATTACTAAAGACACCCACTTTCTAGATAGGGCTACCCATTTCTTACATATCTTGTCGATTCTAGAGCATTGACAAGCTATTCAGTTTCCTTGTTCAATTATCAGTTGTGCGGAACTGACAGATAATTCCTCACCTCTTTTGCTTAATTTCCGCTGATTCCAATATCACTTGCTAGTGAACTGACATTTTTCCCTTTACGCTCCAAATGGACTTTTTCTCCTTCTTTTGCTCCAAATGACTCCATTGCACCTAATAACTCCAAACTAAACATAAGAGATGTAATTCACAAGTATAAAAGCAAATAAAGCATAAATACTAGATATAAAATTAGGTATTTTAGACACCTATCAGCATGCATATCCTAGCAACCATATTCGAAGGGAATACCTCAGAGAAATAAGTTAGGCTTCAAAACCTAAATTTTGATTGGGAAAACTTTGTATGGCTAACGAAGATTCGTTTGATGATTTTAATCACAAATTATCTAAAATTAGTAATGCATCCTTTGCATTGAGTAATATTATTCCTGAAAATGACATTATGATGAAAATTCTCCGATCTCTACCAGCTAGGTACGATTCTAAGAAACATGCCATCGTAGAAGGAAATAACATTGAGACACTTTCCAGGAATACTCCGGTTGGAAAGTTAAAGATCTTTGATCACGAACATCTATCCAAGGTTGGAAAGGATATTGCGTTTAAAGCACAAAATAACCCTGATGTACTTGTTAAAAGTAAAAGTGTTCGCAAGTCAGTGAATGATCATGTTGAAATTGAATCATCAGATGAAGATCTTGACAATCCAGTTTCCCTAATCACAAGACAATTTAGAGATCTTCTTTTAAAGAGAAGTAAACGTTTCACTAGAGAAAAACCCAGATCATCAGTTAATCAACATACTCGTGTTCCTCCTAAAAACAAGGATATAGTCGATACTGATGATGACGATATACCATAGTGCTTCAAGTGTAAAGGTTCGGGCCATTTTGCAAATGAGTGCCCAAATCGGGAAAAAAAATACACTGGCAACAAGGTATTGGCTGAAACTCTTGATGAAATATCTGACCACTATGATTCAACGGAGGATGAGAAATCAAGTGTAGCACTCATTTGTGAAAATATCAACTTTGATGATTGTAAAAATACTCATATCAATTTTGATAATTTCCCTGATAATACGTCATCAAACTCACTGGAGGATGTGACGGATTTTCCACTTACTAATAAAAACTCTGCCATTAATGTTCTAGTTACTCAGCTTTTCTTAGCAACATGTTCAGCTTTTGTGTCTAAACCTTCCTCCGCATTGACATGTCCTTACTGCACTTTGAAGGGTCGCGAACTCTCTAATTATTTCAAATACAAATATAAAGTAAGGTATGTCAACAAACTGCAATGTAGAGCAAGTCGTTTAGCCAACAATGTCAAGCTTGTCCTAAAGTCAAACCCAACTTAGGTATGTAAATTTAACTTGAAAATGCGGGGTCTAACAACCACACCCAACAATTCGTTTGGCAATCTGTGAGGACTTACTCCAATATACTTTCTAGAGAATCAACTAGACAGTCATACTCAATATAGAATAAAGTATATCAAAGAGTGTAATATCTCTAACTCTTAATTCAATCTGCAATCAGCAATCAGCAAATAGAAATCTGCGAGCCCGATTAAATATAAGAAGAGTTACTTGAATGGTACCAAAGACCAATGTTCAAGTGTCAATCAATGTAAATCAACAACCAAAGGTTGGATATTCTAATTGATTGATATTTAAGCACAACCTGTGATATTTAAATTATATAACAAAATATAATGCGGAAAAGAAATAACACAGACACCAAAATTTTGTTAACGAGGAAACCGCAAATGCAGAAAAATACCGGGACCTAGTCCATTTTGAACACAACACTGTATTAAGCCGCTACATACACTAGCCTACTAACAATTAACTTCAGATTGGACTGTAGTTGAACCCTAATCAATCTCACAATGATTCAAGGGACAGTTGCGCTCCTTACGTCTCTGATCCCAACAGGATACTACGCACTTGATTCCCTTAGCTGATCTCACCCACAACCAAGAGTTTCTACGACCCAAAGTCGAAGACTTGATAAACAAATCTGTCTCACATAGAAAAGTCTATAGGATTGAATAAATCTGTCTCCCACAGAAATACCCAAGAGTTTTTGTTCCGTCTTTCGATAAATCAAGGTGAACAGGAACTAATTGATAAATCGGTCTTATATTCTCGAAGAACAACCTAGTATTATCAATCACCTCACAATAATCTTAATCGACTAGCGAAACAAGATATTGTGGAATCACAAACGATGAGACGAAGATGTTTGTGACTACTTTTCTATCTTGCCTATCGGAGATATAAATCTCAAGCCAATCTTACGATTGTACTCGTACGAAAGAAATAGCAAGATCAGATCACACAACTACAAGAGAAGTAGTTTTGGTCTGGCTTCACAATCCCAATGAAGTTTTCAAGTCGTTAACCTACAGGGTCTCGAGAAGAAACCTAAGGTTAAAGGAGAATCGACTCTAGCAATACAACTAGTATCACACATGAGGTATGGGGATTAGGTTTCCCAGTTGTTAGAGTTCTCCTTTATATAGTTTTCAAATCAGGGTTTGCAATCCAAGTTACCTTGGTAACAAAGCATTCAATAATCACTGTTAGATGAAAAACCTGATTCAACCAAGCTAATATCTTTCAACCGTTAGATCGAACTTAGCTTGTTACACACAAATGGAATGTACCCTCATTTAGGTTTATGAACCGTACCCAAACGTGTACACTCATATTGGCTCAACAATGGTCAACCGAAGTTAGCCATATGATAACTCTCATATTAACCTTATTCATCTTAACCATAACTAGTCCAAATGACTTCAAATGAAACTAGTTAATGAGTTTTTCAATTGCATAGAAGACACAATTGAAACCAAATCGGTTGATTCACTTGAATCAATCATGTACATTATAGCCACGGTTTGCAAAGATTGCATTCTTTAAGATTTAAATGTTTAAGTTCATGAACAGACCGGTTTGATAAAATAACCAGCTTAAGTATGCGTACTTAAGCAACCTGATTTGAGTTTGTTAAGTTTCCAAACTCAACAGAAATTTTCGGTTTGAAAACTTCCGCCAGTATGCGTACTGGTATGCATACTGAAGGTGACTAGTTTAGGAGTTTGTAATTCCCAAACTCAGCAGATATTTTCGGTTTGAAAACTCCCTCCAGTATGCGTACGGGTACCCAAACTAAAGGTGACTAGTTTAGGAGTTTGTAATTCCTAAACATAACAGATATTTTCGGTTCGAAAATTTCTACCAGTATGTGTACGGGTACGCATAGTTATCTTGTCTCCTTCACCAATTTCGTATACACACATATGCATACACTTGGCTCCCGGTTTATGGATTTATACACTAATGTGCGAACACACTATATATGCTTATATCCAAAGATGGTTATATTATCAACTCTGTATTTCAATCATTGAAACATTCTTAGAGGAAGTTATATAGTTGTTGTTCACAAACTATTTTTCGTCAAAGCAATTTTCAAGTTATTGAAATTATCATAATGAAACATTCCAAGGCAACACCAAATGATTGTATCACACAAACCATGTTAGATATAACTCGACAATTTTCATATGATCTTATTCAGACTTTCGTCACGAATGTAAGATGAACATGTCTAAAGCAAAAGCTTGCCAACATATATTTCGAGAAATATATAAGCGAGATAAACTCAACTCGAAATCTCAAATGTGTATAATAGAAAACTATATCGTAACGCGACTTATGTCTCAGTATAGGAGATAAAGTAGAAATAGACTTTCCTAGTGATAGATGAGTTTAAGTCTCCATGATCGAATTTTATATAGTGGTAATAAAGGTTGTCGTTCACTCGGACTTGATGAGATTGATTTTAAGAATTAATAAACTAAAATAACAAAAATAAAGAGGATATGTACAAAATATGGTCACAGGATGAAGAATTTACTGGGACTCGGGATTTTACTGTTTTTCATGTTCATGGGTTCATAAATTAATCCTAGACATTTATAGCTCAAAACAAAAGAAACAATAACTCTATTCTTTGCCAAAGTAGATTTCGTAAAACATTAGTTGTAAGTTGTGAGCATGATGCATCAAAAGTAAATTAAAACTAAGCATGCGACATCAAACAAAATAACAAATAATTAATAGAAATCATAAAACAATTAAATTCTATGCAAATAGTTATAAAAGAATTATTGTAATTACCACATGAACGAAAAACAGCCTCCTCCGTCGTCTCAGTGATGGGGTCTAGCTTCTCATGATACAAACACACTCAAAAAGATAATTCATTTCTCAAAAAGGTGTTTTTATTGAAGAATTATAATGGAACAGAGATTCGTAACGCTTCATGGCCGTTACAGAATCCACTGTCACAATTGAGCAACTGTTACAAAGAAAAGATGACAGTCTTATACAAACAATGATCTATTCTTCGTTTTCTTCTTCCACTGAAAGTGCAGGAACTCCGATCACAACTCTCCGCATCCTTCTGTACTCGATACTTTCTACCCCAAACTCTCCATGTCCCTCGACTATGATCCCGGACACCTATATATACCCATTTGGACAGAGAATAAATCCTCATAATTCCAAATAATCTCGGCAATCAATCAAGAATAATCTCTTTTACTTCCATGCAAGATACATGATTTTATTCCCTATTTCAACTCTTTCACACGCTTGAATTCTCCAAACATGCTGATAAAAGGTCCCTGGTGGAGTGAAACTCCTTTCAGCCACACGCTAACTTCTCTAAGCCACACAGGAAGCACCGGAAATCATAACAGACCTCCCGAGTATTCCTTTATTTTCATCAATCCGTGACTCAGTTCATTTTTCTTCGAAACCATGCCATTGCGAAGCCTGTTTTGCTCAAACAGGTTGATATGAGTCCAATCATGTGTCCAAACCCGACCAAAATCTTCCCAAAACCAAAACAGAAAATCACGGAATATTCCAACAACCGGTCTTGTCTAAACTTAATCCAAATGTTGTTTTCAGCCAATTTTAATCCAAACTATTGACAGTACCAACCCTGTTTAGCTCTCACAAACCCAGCGCATCAAATTCAGTCCTTTAGTCTCACCGAACCAAGCTCAAATCACAAACCATAATTTTGTTCTTCCGCTGTAAAACTTTCCCGCCAAAACCGTAGTTTGAATTGGAGAAGATGGGTGCTCCTTAACCTCGACTGGGTTCCCCTTAGCAGATGTCATGGGGTTCCCTTAGTAATTATGTGCGTGCCTTTAGTAATTTTCTCTGAGGGTTCAAATATCACTTTTCAAGCCAATTTCTCCGTAAAAGCTTATTTCTTCAAAAACACCTACAAAGACACAAAAAGCCAAAATAAGTACAAAATCGAGTACCAACAATACAGAAAATTGAGGACAACTTAGACACAAAAATGTATCTATCAAATACCCCCAAACTTATTATTTGCTAGTCCTCGAGCAAATCTAATCTAGAAAATAAAACCCTAACTCACTGTCGCAGGCATCGCGATTTCACTTAGCATGTGCAACAAGCCTTTGAACCCCTAGGTGGCCCTAGTGGCCGAGTTATAGTCTCGGGAGGGTTTACAAGAGGTGTACCCACAAAACCTTTACTCCAGACCCTAGCTATCTACGCGGAACCTTGGAAGGCACTAAAGAATCTCCTTGGTTGGCATACTCTCATTGACTACAGGAGGAAGTACCCTGATGCGAAATTCTAATTGCTTTACACGAGTTTGCACTCAAGCATACTAAAATTCATATATAAGTGACAGAGATCTACTCAGATAGTCGCACTATGGACATCGTATCTGGAGTCAACAAATCACATGAATAGATTAAGAAGATGGAAATAGAGAAAACGTAGATGGTGTTAAGGTGAACGGTGTTTCCCATATCTGTCTAAAGGCCTCTCCCAAGATGAACCTATCCTAATGGACTGAGATACCGGTCTTACTAATATCAACACAACTCGCATATACAAGGGGACCAGCGGTCGATAATCCTAACTCTTGGTCAACACAACTGGCATATACAAGGGAACCATCGGTCGACTTTATTGATTTATTCCGGTTAGTCTGATGGTATTTTTTTTTTTTTTTTTGTATCTCAGTCACTCTATTTCACCCTAGCGATGGTAACAACTTGATTCGTGTGCCCCACCAAATCACTTAAAAGAAAATAAAAATAAAAACAGAAGGTGAAAATGACTCAACGAGATATGGCGAAACTACCATGTTATTTCTAACACCTGAGCTCTGTGCTTTTATATGAATAGACTTTATAGATGTTTCCATCCACTCAGATTGGTTCCTCAACTCCTACAACCAAGATGCTTCCATCCAATTAGATTGGTTAGTGCCAACCTTAACAGGCATAAATTTCTAGGCTCTGGAGTTTACTTATTGCAACTAAAAAGTTTCTCCCATACCCCCAAACTTAAATCTAACATTGTCCTCAATGTTCTAAAGATGGATTTAAAAACATGAACAAGGAGAAACTATTACCACTTGAGGGAAAAGAGAAAATTAGGAAAGATATTACCGTGTTGCATGAGCAAGGGATACCTCCCAAGAAGTGCTAAGTTTAAAGTCTTCAGCCAGACATTGGAAGAGATTATTCACCTCGTAGAATCATAAAGCAGCATCCGGAATAACTGCGGGTCATCTAGAGAAAAAAATGACAACCACAAGAAGAGGAAATTGGAACAGACCAAGAAGATACTAAACATACCCTTATCTAATCTTTTGTTCAAGACAACTACATCTAGTTGTGGTTCAGGTTCAGGCTCTATAAATGGGTCTAGATAAAAAGTTTTCATCGGCTGGATTTCCTCAAAGGCAGGATCCTGAAGATCAGGTTATAAAGTCTGGAAATACTTAACTAAGAACTTAGAAGCACATAACAAAAACCTGAATAATCGGGGATCCTCGAAGTCAATCAGATTTGAATCACACAGTTGACCACAGTGGTGGTCATTCTTAAGCAAATGTGTCGACCCTAATCTCTTTAAGTAATTAGGTTTAGTCTAAAAACTTAATAACTGACACATCTGAAACTCATATGTTCCCACAATTGGAAGAAAGGTTTTTGGTGGGAAAACAAAGTCAATCTTGGTATCAATAGCCTAGGTTAACCACATCAACCAGAGGATGGGTTTCTAACAACTGAACTTCTCTATGGACATAACTAGGTTCAGGAAAACATGAATGAAGATAATCTTGTAAAATGGTTGAGGCACAGATGTCAATTCCTACGCGAGGGAACTCTCTGAAAGTTAAAGGTAAGGCACATGGAGAATGATAATCACCCCCAAACTTAGAGTTTTCAGTGTCTCTAGGCATACTAGTCACAATTTCCATAATTTCTAAATCATCAGATTCCTGAAAATGGTCAACTGATTCTTCTAAGTTATAATCGGGAGGTGCATCCTCACTCATATTTTAACTCTCTATGAGTCTATCTTCTTTGTCTAAGACTAATGTTTCTAAATCGCTAGACTCCAAAAAAATATTCTCAGAATAAACTCTTTCCTCTATGTTAGAGCATTGCTCGGTCGAACTCGCATGCGTTGCTATCTCAAGCATGTTTGTCAATGTTAGTGATCAAAACTATAAGTCTTGATTTCTAGCCTATGTAGCTAAAGGTCTCGGACTAGGATAGAAAGTGTAGTTGAGTTCAAGAACTCCATGGCAATCATCATACAAGACAAAGGACTACTCGAGGAACCGGTGGAACTTCATCGACTAAAAGGTATGTGGGGACTTGAACTTATCTGTCACTCAAAAGTCTATTTACTCTATGTCCTACTCTTGAGACAAAAGTCGTTTAGACGTATAAACTTTCATTATACACATTTACTATTTCGAGCCGAGTTTAACTCGCCTATCTATTTCTCTAAATATGTGTTGGTAAGATTTCGCTTTAACCGAATTCATCTTTACCTAGTGACGAAAGTCATGATATGTTTCAATCACTTTATAAATTGCTCTAACGAAAAATGGTCTGTGAATAACGGCTATATAACGTTCTCTGAGAATGTTTCAATGATTGAAATGAGAGTTTAGATTACATAACCATTGGTAGGATATAAGCATTGTTGTGGAAACACATATATGTATAACTCCTTATTCCTTGAACCAAAGTTTGCGAACTTTGTTGATCAAGAGAAATGGAAGTGGCGCAAGCCAAGTCCGCGAACTGGCGGAAGTTCTCACCCGAGAATTTCTGCTGGAGTTTGTGTACTGGGATAATTGGAGTTTAGTACTCAGGTTTTGACCAACACTAGGGTTTGGTCTAACATTTGTCCAACGTTAGGGCTTGGTACCTGGACTGGACGTTGACTGGCGTTGACTATGTTAATTCCTAACTTCAGTTTAGTAATTCTTGATAAGTTAATATAATAATGTAATTATTTAACAAGATTACAATTATATCCTCAACTTTACTAATATTTACACAATAACCATTCAATATTAACTTAATTCTTCCATCTTCTCCTCCTCCTCCAAACCATCGCTCCTTCGCCGCCGCTATCATCAAGAGAAGGAAGCAATTCTTCTCCATTCAAACATCACCATCTAACCAAAACCGGCAAATCTATCTCTTTAAAAATAATATACAAATCCAAACCCACCTGCATTTGCATCTCAACAGCACCATTCAACCCATAGTTCACAACACTTCTTATTCAACACAACCGGCATCACTAGTTTTCAGCTGAATCATAACTCCTTCAAATCTCAATACCTCCATCAGTTCATTGTAATATAATACCTCCTCCAGTTTCATTAAATAAAAGTGTAACTCAATCATCACATACAACTGAGCACCACCACTACAACCTGCAACACCAGTACCATGTTCTCAACTGCAAATTCTTGTCTCCTAAAATCATCTCCCAAGCCTTGTAATTTCTCTAATCACCACCAATTATATTTTCATTCAGAACACATTCATATAAATTCGCTTTCTTCATTGAATCTACACTATTCCAATATATCTTCTTCACTTGTAAATCCAATCCATGAACCCTGGGTCTTCATTCTGTTAAGAGCCATAACTGAAATTGTTTTTTTTTCCCCTGATCAATTCCAAGAACATCAACCATAAATAATCCCCAAATCCCCACTTCTGCCCAATTCAAGTTCTAAATCAATCAAACCCATCCAATAATTCTGTTTAATTACTTCTTCGATTTGTAACTCAATCAAATCATAATTCCTCAAACAACCTCTTCATCTCAGATCTAAGACAAAACCCCAATTATTCACTGAAATTTGAAAATCAAATGTTACATCTCAACAAGCAAACCCTAATTCTAATTCTCCCTGCTTCAGTTGTCTTCATTAGAAAATAACCATAACACAAATCGGGGAAATCAGGGACTGAAGAAGTTAATGGAGTTTGCGGTGGTTGTGTTCTTGATAGTATTCAGGAAAACTTGATTGATCAAACTTAACAGAAATAAGTTAGAGTAGAAAGAAGAAGAGGTAGCAATAACTAGAACACACGAACCTTGGATGGATTCTAACCTCTCTAATTGAGTGAGAGATTCAGAATTTGAGGCGGAGGAAGAAGACAAAGTTGGGTTTGAATGAGGAGGTAAAAAAAGTTAAGTATTAGGGTTATTGGTCTTTTGCGTCCAAGCCGTAGATTAACTGATTTTCTTTTTAACCGTTGGATCTTAGACCCACCTCAGGGATAGACTTGTAATCTCAGTATTTTCAATATTTTTATTTAAAAAATTAATTAAAAGTTGGGTCATAGACAGTCAATTTGGGTCAACGTCCGGTCCAGGTACCAAGCCCTAACGTAAATGTTAGACCAAAGCCTAGTGTTGGTCGAAACCTGAGTACTAAACTCTAATTATCCCTTGTGTACTCCTTCCATGAGCTTAAGTCCGTGAACCCAGTCCGCGAACTTGAGAAGGTTATATCTAAAACCGGTTGTTCTTGAACTCATGTTTATATAAACTAAGGAATGCTTTTGAAAACCGTGACTATAAAGTTCATGAACCGATTCGAGTTAATCAAACCGTTTTTTGCTTCGATTGTGTCTTGTGTAGTTACATAAGATCTAAGCAATTGAACAACAGATATTCATCTTCAATTGGTTAGGAGGATACTCAGATATTTAAAAGGCACAATGGGTCTAGGAATTACTCTGAAGAAAGGAAATTTACAGTGTTTGAAAGCTTATACAGACTCTGACTGAGCGGGTTGCCCTGATACTAGAAGGTCAACTTCGGGGTATGCAGTATTTTTAGGTGATAATTTAGTTTGTTGGTCTTCTAAGAAACAACCAACTGTTTCTAAGTCCTCAGCTGAGGCTGAGTATAAGTGTATGTCTGTGGCTTCTGCTGAATTGAAATGGCTAGTAGATTTGTTGTCTGAGTTGCATGTTTCAGTAGTTCTTCCTACCTTGCTTTACTGTGATAATACCAGTGCTATGGCCTTAGCATCTAATCCTGTTTTCCATGCCAGGACAAAGCACATAGAGATTCAGTATCATACTATAAGGGAGCTGGTTGAGCAGGGTTTCTTACAGCTTCAGCACACTGCTAGTGAAGATCAGATCGCCGACATTTTTACGAAAGGCATTTGTTTTCCTACTTTTTCAAGATTGTTACATTCTCTTATGCATACTCCTCTACAGAATACTTCTTTTAGCCTTACAGAGTTATAGTTTACTTAGAATTTCTCAAACTGATTGTGTGTGCTCTTATCAGTTTGAGGGGGTGTATTGGATATTGTAAGTCAAGTAAACTAATGTTGACTTGACCTTATTCTGTCATTAACTGTAAGTGTGTGAAATATCTATGTATCTTTCCTATTTAAAGCATATAATTGTGTCTGTAAGTGTTGACGTTTTATGTAATAATACTACAAGATTTCTCAGAGACGTTAGAGATGATAACTTGTCTCAAGTTAGGAATTCATACCAAACCGGTAACGTTTATCATCAGTGCTCATTCTTAAAAGGAAATTGAAGGAAATTTTGATTGTGAAGTGGGTACTATGATGCCCTTCTCGCGTTGAATGTTGATGGATACTATGATGCCCTTCTCGCGTTGTTTGACAATGGTGTGAAAGAAGGATTCATCAAACCAGCTGCTAGATATGTAGTTGTGTCTGCATCGACAGTCAAAGAACTGTTAACGAAAATGGAGGTAATAATTTAGAGAGGAAAAAAGGGAATGGAAGAGAACCAATTATATATCTAACATTCTAACCAAACTTGTATTTCGGTTTATAATTTGACAGCAACAAAGTCATTTCTCGGAACATGTTGCTCCACAAGAAAGCTGAAAATGAGAAACCTAAGGTGATCATATCCAATGGCAAACGTCCTCCATGAAGTTCATCCGATCTCATCATTACTTGGGAGTGGGGACATTCTAAAACACTAAATTCCCATTTGGTTTTTCATTTTTTCATCTATCCATTCATATGTATGAGAATTTAATGATGGGTGCACGACTGTTTAATTATCACTGGTTTCTTAAAAAAAAGACTGATCTCTAGTCATGTAGATGTAGAAAATCTTACTACTACATCCAAAGGATCTCAAACATACACAAAGAAGTAAAACAAGCAAGAGAAATAGAAGAACACAAGATATACGTGGTTCGGTATGATTACCTACGTCCACGGGGTAAAAGGATGATCTTATTATTTGGTTCACGATTACAAGATGGATGATTCTCTCACTACTCTAGGTGTGCTCCCTTTTCTCTCTCCTTTTTTACTTGGTCTTTACCTCTCTACATGGTCTCTATTTATAGTCACAAATGATGATACATCAATACTACGATGTTGGGCCTGGTGTAGCTTTTTTGATATTCTTCTCGTGCGTCCAGCTGATGCTTCAACCGATCTTCTCATTTGTTCGAGTCGAGATATCTAGCCGAGCAGAGTGGTGTCCTCATCCGATGTCGTTTGTTTGGTGGAGATAACCGACGTCGCCCTTTAGGTCCCTGGCCGAGTCTCACTTTGATCGAGATTTTCTTATCTCTTCACCAACTCTGTCAGCGCATTTATTATCCTCGAACCCGATGAGCATCACATCAGAACTTTTCTCTTCCTTTATGTCGACCTCACGGGCTGCCTCCATTCCTCTTTTCTCGCGCCCAGATCTGGTGAGACGATTCAATGCTTCTAGTGCTTGTTTCTCTTGGTACGTCCTCGTCCAGGATGGTTCCACCTGCCCCTGTGGATTATTTGCACCTACATTTATGCCCCTTTTTCCGCTTGTGTGATCGGCACGAGGGGAAGAAACTGCCTCGTCTTCCCATGTCCTCGGTGATGCCGGGTTTCACACCATGTTGTTCCCCACTCTCTTCAGTTATTGCAACCGGTTTACCTTCCTCGCCGGTTACCACAGATGAGGTTTATAAGTCCGGCCCTTAAACCTTGGTTTTTCTTTTACTCTTTCCTTAGCAGTTTTTCTTCTCGCCTTCTCTGTTTTTCTCCACTTCTTCTTCATCGTCATTAGTTATTCTTTCAACAGGTTTCCTCCCTTCTTTCTTCACTATCTCGAGTTTTCTTCGTTTCCGTTGTGAAGACTTTGTTGTAAGCTCGATCTTGGTAGTGTGTAACTTACAATTCCGGTCGTATCTTCACTTCTCCTGCCGTTTCCTCCACTAACTTTCATGGCGTCTTCAACTCCTTCCATGACGGAAAAGAGGTGTGTGAGTTATGTCTTCTCTGACGAAGACGGTGTACCTCTTGATTCCATGTTTGTTGTTGAGAGCCCTTCTAAGCATGATTATCGTGCTTTGGATTCCATCTAGATTAGGGTTATTTTTGCAAGTAGCGATAATCCTTATTCGTTTTCATGTAGGGAATTAAACTTGATTAGTGACAAGAGAATCTTTTAATGTGTTTGTTGATGACATGAGGAGGTTTGCGGGATAAAGACTTGTCGGATGAGCAATTCATCCAACGGTTGAAAGATGAGTTCAACCTCCATGGCTATGACGTCCAACGGTTGAAAGATGGCTCTTGTCGGGCCAAAGAGGCGTTTTGAAGAAGGATGATGTTCTAAAGTTTCCGCACTCGGCCAAGGCGACCATTGTCACCAGGGGTCAGTTAGAGCTCGGGTTGCGTTTTCCTTTGTACGATCCTAACCATTCATATTGGTATGAGGCTCTTTCTAAGATCCGCCCGTCCCGTGCCTTGGCTCAGTGGAATGGCAACACCTTTCGTATCTTGTCCGAGTGGGAGAGACGCAGTCGAGGCCAATGTACTCCTACTACTTGGTCCACTTACGATCCTTCTCAGGCGGGCGACTATACTCCTGCTAGTTTTTCTGATAATTATCGAAGCGGGACTGCTACCAATGGTGATCTCACCGGTTTTGCTGCTAGCCCTCACCGTCAGACTCTTCCTGAAGGTGTCAAGAAGCTTTTATTGGACGAAGATCCCGAGGGGAAGAGTTCCAACATGCATGCTCGCCATACTAGTGACGCGGCTTGGGACCGAGTTCCTTTGGCTATTTTTGGTCCTCTTCTGAGTGGCAAGCTTCCTTCTCCGGCCGAGTCTTATCCCTTATGGGTGGTAAATGTTGATCGAGTAAGTGTGTTTCCTAATTTTTGATTTAGATGATCGGCTCGAGCGACTAGTAGGGTGACGTTTTAATTTTTGTGCTTTACAGCCTAAGTCCCAGAGCGTTCCTTCCGAGTCTCTTGTTCTTCGGAAGAGGGATAAGGGTTCTTGCACAGGAGCCGAGGAGGAAACAGGGAAGGTAACAAATATACTGCTCCCTATTTGTAGTACATGTACTTGCCCCTATTTGTTGCCTTGAATGGTTCTGACATTGGCTCATGTGCAGAAGCTGAGAGTTGATAAAGTTGGTGGTGCTTCGGCGAGAGATGGTGAGGATCTCGTGGATCGCCTGCCTTTATCGCATTTCATGAGGAAGTCGCCTCAGAAAACTTCTGATGTTTCGTCTACCCTTGTAGGTGGGAATCCCAGTGGGAAGGGCAAGGAGACCAAGGGCGACTTATCTGCCCGGAAAAATCGTGCCCAACGACCCGTGGTAGAGGGATTGTTCTTGCTGACGGTGTTATGTATCTTGAATCTGATGGTGATGATGATGAGGATCTTTTTGATGGAGAGGATGAGGTCGATGGTGGTGAAGAGGAGCCGAAGCGAACAGAGAAGTCTGGTGGTGGTGGAAATGATGTGGTTACTCGTGATGAAGAGAACATCGCTTATGGGAGCGAGTTGCTGGAGCCCCTTTCTCTTGTGGTTCCTAACTCAAGTAGTACCACCTCTTTTATTGTCTCAGGCCCTATGTGTAATTCCCTTGGAGCTCTTATTTCTCCTGAATTTTCCTCTCTTTCGGATGAAGATAAGATCAAGGCCGTCTCGTCGTATGATGCTGGTCTAAAGAGCACTTTCGATCTGCTGGTGAGTTGTGTTGATCAGGTTATGCATTCACACCATGGGGTAAGTGCTAATGCCGTTGGTGTTTGTAGGATATAAATAGTTCGTTGTTAAATGCCGCCATTCAGCGCAAGGAGATCGCTGAGAGAGAGGGCCTTCGTCTCTTATTGCAACAAGAGCGCGAGCGATCCCGGGGGCTGGAGAAGCAACTAGCCGAGACCCAAGGTATTTACTTTGCTTTCAACTGTTTATGATTAATTATGTAGTGCCAATATCCTGAGTTTAGTACTACCTTCCTAGACGAAACTTCTAGCGTAGAGGCCGACGCTGCCACGAGGTATCGCTTGTTAAAGAGAGAAATTGACATAGAACGGGATCATGTTTCGAATTTACAACAAAGGATTGTCAATAAGGATGATAAAATTGATCGTCTGGAAACCGAGATTGAAGGTCTTCAAACCCGGCTGCATCGTTATGTGACTTTTGAGTATGTCCCGGAGGAGATCGATAATCTTAGGGCGAGCTTATCTCGAATCCAGGGTATCGCTGCCGACAAAACGTTGTTGGCCGATAACTTAGAAAGTCAGTGTAGACGGTTAAGGCTTCAAGTCCGGGATTTGCACGCAGATCGCCTTCGAATTCTGGGGGAGAAGAGTGCTGCCGAAAAGTGTAGTCAAGAATCTCTTGAGAAGCTTAGAGAGTATAAGAAAGTCTCTGAGGAGTTGGAGTGGGTTCGAGCTCAGTTATCAGGTTTGAAGCTAGCACACTCTCGGAAGAGAGGCGAATGGAATGATCATAAGAAATATTGCCCCTCCAATGAATTTAACGAACAACGCTATCTAGAACTGTCCTCTAAGATATCTTCCCTTGAGTGTTGCTTGTCTGAGTCCGAAGAGACCGTTAGAGTAGTCACCCCTTTACTTGAAGGTGGTGTCCCTTGTATTGTGTTTTCATTGTTGTTGTCCTGATGTTGGTGTTATGTTACTGACTGCCCCCGTGTTTTGACAGCCGAGCAAAGGAAGGTAACATCGCTGGAAGAGGAGAATGCCCGGTTGAAGGGAAAAGAGGTGCAGCTGTTGGCAAGGGAAGCTCAATTACTCGGGCAGGTGGCCACTGCTGAGGCGGCGTCGATGCAAGTGACACACGACCTTGCTGCTGAAAAGGCGAAGTTTAATGATGAGCTCGTTGCAAAGGTCAAAGCCGGTGTAAAGGCGGTTCTTGATAAGAAGCGAGCCGATGCTGCTGCCAAGAGGGCGGTTCCGGGGTCGGTTCCTCCCAAAGAGTAGGCTCACCTTTTGTAGCGCTGCGTCGCTATTTCGCCCTTTGTATTGGGTTGTAATTCGCTCGAACACCTTTATTTTCTCATACACTTTCTTTTAATGGGGTCTTGCGTCGCCAATTTGGTTGTTTTTCTTGCTTCCTGATATTGCTATTCACGTCAATGTTCTTACTGATGTTGTGCCGATAATATGTGGTTTATTTTTACGACTAATTTATGTGTACCTGCATAAACATGAGTAGATCAGTTAATCGTAAATGTCGTTTCTGTCGAACACACTCAACAGGGAGGGTCATCGGGCCCAATGCCATGTCCCGATTGAGGTATCTCATCACCGTATTTCAAGATCTAGTGGCAGGGTATTTGGTCCTTCCTAATTTCTATGGTATCGATATCCCAAGAAGTTATCAATTAACTTTCTTGGGCAAGTGATTTAGGCCACTTGCAAGGGGAGCAATGTTGCGTGCTCGACCGTCGAGGGCTCATGCCTCGACAATCGGCCACTGGTTTCCAACCACCAGGGCCCTAGGGCTACCTCGGCACTTGCACACTGCCATCGCCCCGAGTTCGAATAGCCCGTCTTAGTATAAGTCGCCCCGACACTTGCACAATGCCATCGTCCCGGGTTCGAAACGACCATTCGAGTTTAAGCCGCCCCGACACTTGCACAATGCCATCGCCTCGGGTTCGAAACGGCCATTTAGACGCAATTGTCACATTTCCAACCCCACGTGGCCTTTCAAGGAAATAGTTGACAATATATCATACCTGCTCTTATGGGTGATATAGCTTTAGTCGCTTAGCATTCACGGTTGTGGCTCGGGTGTTCCGTCCGGTTTTAGTATCTTGTATGCTCCTTCACCGACCTTCTCGACAATGGTATAGGGTCCTCCCCAACGTGCTGCTAGTTTTCCACCTTTTTTATCACGTTCATAACTGGGTAGATCCTTTAGCACCAACTGCCCCGGCTGGAACTCTCTTGGTTGGACCCGCTTGTTATACTCTTTTTGTATTCTTCGCTGGTAATTTTCCATCTTTTGCAGGGCCATCTCTCTTGTTTCTTCTAGGTCGTCAAGCTTGGCCAGGATAAGATATGCCGAGATGTTTCGCCTTCATGCCTCGGTCCTTGTTGTAGGTATCATCGCCTCTGCTGGAAGGATAGCTTCAGTCCCATATGTTAACATGAAAGGCGACAACCCGGTTGCCTCTCTGCGAGTTGTCCTATATGCCCACAAAACGTTGTAAAGCTCTTCGCACCATTCTCCGTATTCTCCATCAAGCTTCTTCTTCAAGTTGTCGGCGATGGTTTTGTTTGTGATCTCAGCTTGTCCATTACTCTGAGGGTAAAGGGGTGTAGACTTGCTCTTTCGGATGTTGTAGGTATTGAATAGCAAGTCGATATTCTTACCCCTGTAGCTGTTTTCCATTGTCCGAGACGATTGCCGCTGGTACTCCAAAGCGACATATGATGTGCTCCCAAATGAATCGAAAAAATCTCTATCCCGAATATACTTCAATGGAGCGGCCTCTACCCATTTAGTAAAGTAGTCGGTAGCCACAATTAAGTATTTTCTCTGCCCCGATCCGACATGCAATGGTCCCACGATGTCGATCCCCCATTTGGCGAAAGGCCAAGGGCTGATTACTGAGTTTAGCGTCACTGCTGGTGCATGTATCTTCTTTCCAAATTTTTGACATTTGTCATAGATGAGGGCCATATGCTTTGCATCCTCATTCATGTAAGGCCATAAATATCCCATGGTTTTGGCTCGCGCTGCTAGGCTACGACCTGAGCTGTGGTTTCCCGCGGCCCCATAGTGCCATTCGTTCAAGATTGTGTGCCCCTCTTCTTTACTCAGGCATCTTAATAATGGTCCTAGGTATGATTTCTGTACATAATGCCATCTCGGAGTTCATATGCAGCTGCTTTGCTTTTGATTTTGTTGATCTCGGGTCGCCCCTTGGGCAGTTTTCCTGTCTCGAGATATTCGTGGATTGGTTTTCGCCAATCATCGGCCTTATACTTGATCGGTAGCGGTTTCTTTGCTACGTGTGCGCCGATGTCTACTTGTCTCGTGTATGCGATGGCATTAATATTCTCATAAGTCTGATGCCCTCAACACTTGCATCCGTTAGCATGGGAGCGATGTATGCTAGAGCGTCCGAGTGGCGGTCATCTTTCCTACAGATATGCCGAAACTTGATGTTTGGTATCTGGCCGATGTAGAATTGGGCGAGTTCCCAATATTTTTATAACAAGGGGTCATGTATAGCGTACTGCCCGCTGATTTGTCGGACAACTAGCTGAGAGTCACTTGTTAGTCTTACGTCTTGAATTCCCATCTCCACTATCAGGCGCAGAGCGTGTATCACAGCTTCGTATTCCGTGACGTTATTGGTCGCCTTAAATTCTAGTCTAAACGAGTGTACCATCTTTTTTCCCTTTGGTGTCGTGAAGACCAATCCAAGGCCTGACCCGTCTCTGTTGGATGATCCGTCCACAAAAACTTCCCATCGTGTCGGGTTACAGGTCTCGAGTAAGTCGGACGGATCCTCTTGGTCTTCCTCCATTCCAGGGGTGTCTTCTACTTCGTCTTCGTCGCTCAAGGGGAAGTCTGCCAGAAAGTCGGCCACTGCCTGTGCTTTTACTGCTGTTCGCATCTCATAGAAGATATCAAACTGTTTGATCTGTGCACTCCACTTGGAGATTCGCCCCGACCTGGCTGCATTGTCGAGTACTGACTCTATGGAGGATTTGGTGAGCACCCGAATTTTGTGAGTCTGGAAATATGTCCGAAGTTTTTGTGTTGCAAACACCAATGCTAATATTAATTGCTCGATTCTGGTGTACTTCTTCTCTGCTGGGTTCATGGTTTTGCTTATGAAATATACCGGCTTTTCCTCCCCCCTTACATTCTTGACTAGGATGCCACTAATAGCATAACTGGTCACCCCAAGATATAGGGTCAGTACCTCCTCGGGCTCGGGCCTTTGTAATACCGGCAGGCTCGCGAGATGCTGCTTAATCTTCTGGAAAGCTTCTTCACATTCCTCGGTCCATTTGAACTTCTCTCCTTTCCTTAATGTACCAAAGAAGTCCATGCACTTGTCAGATGATCGAGAGATGAATCGCCCCAAGGCTGCCAAGTTCCCATTTAACCGTTGTACGTCTTTAATCGTCACAGGTGATGGCATTTTTACAACTGCTCTGATCTTATCCGGGTCAGCTTCGATACCTTTGTCGGTAATGATGTACCCTAAAAACTTGCTCGAGGTAACCCAGAAAGTGCACTTAGCAGGATTCACCCTCATCTTGTATCTTCTCATGGTTCGAAATATGTCTCGGAGGTCGCCGATGTGGTTGGTGGCCACCTTGCTCTTGACCAGCATGTCGTCCACATATACCTCAATGGTGTTGTGTATTTTATCTTCGAACATGTCTTCTACTAATCTTTGGTAGGTGGCGCTTGCGTTTCTCAGCCCAAACGACATTTTGGTGTAACAATATAGCCCCCTGGGTGTGAAGAAGGATGTGTGCTCTTGGTCCTCAGGGGCCAAGGGAATCTGGTTGTACCCCAAGTACCCGTCCATGAGCGTTATTGCCTTATATCCAACTATGGATTCTACTAGCTGATCGATGCTGGGGAGGGAGGAGCTATCTTTCGGGCATGCTTTGTTCAAGTCGCTAAAGTCGATGCAGACTCGAACACCTCCATTACTTTTAGGGACAATCACCATGTTAGATATCCATTGTGGATACTGAGCCTTTCGAATAATTCCTGCTACTTGCAGCTTCTTTAGTTCGACCTCCACTGCTACTTGTAGCTCGGGTGCAATTCTCCTCATCTTTTGTCGAATCGGTTTGAACTTGGGATCTATTCTCAAGTGATGTGAGCAAACTTTTGGGTCAATTCCCTCCATATCGTGCATTTGCCAGGCGAATATGTCCATGTGTTCTTTCAAAAGAGTTATCAACTGCTGTGTTTGTTCATCCGTCAATAGAGTCCCTATTCTCACCATTTTAGGCTCTTCCTCCGTGCCTAAATTAACTTGTCGAGTAGATTCTAAGGCCGAGAAATTGGGCTTTGGTTCATCGACTATTTTCAGCCCCTTTGATTGCTATAAGATCTCCTTTTCGCCAGCTTCATAGGTGGTGATAGCTTGTGATATCACCTTTTTTATCTCTTCTCCCGCCCTTATTTCCTTAGCTTTGTTCTTTTCTTGGCGTTTCCTCGATCGCCTTTCTTCATTCTGCTGGATATCTATCTGTACGCGTTGTCGCGCCGCCTGGGGATCGCCCAATAATAGGGTTTTTAATTTATTGTTGTAGTAAAAAGGTTGTCATTCACTCGGACGTTGTTGAGATTAAATTAAAAGGTTTAACGAAAATAATAAAAGAGAGAGTTACTGGGTATAGGATTTCACCACATTCATATCAATAGATTCAATTATTTATTCTTCAACAATTATCGCTCAATAAATAAAACAACATGGACTCTTCTTTTTGCCAAGGTAGATTCTCTAAATATTAGTTATAAATCGTAAGCATGGGACATCAAACATCTAAGCAAGCATGACCCATCTAATAAAATGATAACTAATTTTTTCAAATCATGAAACAATTTAAAATAAATGCAAAAGTCATAAAAAGAATAAAATAAATTCACCCATGTATGAAGTTCGGCTTCCTCCGTCGACCCAATGTAGGGGTTTAGCTACTCATGATGTAGACACTCTCAAAATATTTTTATTAGCTCAAATGGTGTTTACAATGAAGAAAAGGAGAAAAATAACATAAATCGGGAATTCGCAACGCTTAAAGGGTGTTACAAACTCGCCGTTACAATCAAAAAGCACATTATTCCCCAGAAACTATATTAGGTAACTGTCGTTGAAAAACTGTCACTAAGCCAAGAACTGTGACAGTTGTAAAACGACAGATCTGTGACGTCGTCTGTGTGTTCTTCTTCTTCTACCTCTCTGCTTGAGAGAAGTTTCGCAACTTCTCCTCTTTAGCTCTATAGCCTCCCCAATCACTCGATGCTTTTCTAACCTTCATCAGGCCCTTTTCTACTCAACGGGACGCAAAAATCTCAAGGAAATCTTATCTTCTTCAATGCTGCCATTTACGGGAAAATATTTTTCTTTCCTTATTTCTTCTCTGATTTACGTGTTAGTGAGCTGTAAAATCTTTCACAATTAGTAGGATGTATCCACAATCAATATCTTTCCTTAACGACACGTAAGAACAACAACAGAGAGTAACACAGAAAATCTGAATATATATTGCTTCCCTGTTTTATCTGATCACGCATATGCAACATTCACCCATCCTCCAAACACGTTGACAACCTATTGATGATAGAGTCAAACACACTAACTACTCATCCAGCCACAGAAAATCCCAACAAAATCCCGTGAATGTCTCTAACCAACTATACGCTCCCTGTTTTATCAAAATTCTGTGTGACTCCTTGGTTTTCTCAAATCCAGCGCACATACCATTCCTGTGTAGTCATAACAGGGTGGTATCAACCCAAAACAAGCAACAAATCCGACCAAATCAAGTTGAAACTCAATGCTGGAAAATCTTGAGAATACTTCAACTGCTCTGTTTTCGTCAATTCGAATCTTCAGCCAATTCTAATGGAAACCTTTGATCATAACAACCCTGTTTAGCTCTCATAAACCCAACCCATCAAATCCAGCCATTGAGTTTCACTCAAACTCCTCTAAAATCAAAACCCTAACTCCGGCAGTTCAAAAACCATTTTTCCCGCCAATTTTTGTTATTCAAATGAAGAAGATGAGATGCCCCTATCCTGAACTGGGGTGCGAATAGCAGGTGGGTACCCTTAGCAATTTGGGTACCCCTTATCCAAAAGTGAGAGTCCGAATAACATGTGTCCTCCGGGGTACAAAAACCTCTTTTCGAGCAACTTTCTCCATAAGAGCTTATTTCACAAAAACTCCTACAAACAAGTTTATTAGTGATAAGATGAGTCCCATCTAGTGTATTTATAGGTGAAAATGCGTCGCACTTTCGTGCTCATCAAAATCCCCCACACTTACATTTTGCTAGTCCTCGAGCAAAACAGAAAATTGACCCGCTACACAGCTGGTCATGACAAATGCCATACACAAGACACACAATTTTTTTATATTTTTTTTAGACCCGCTAAACAGCTGTTCATAACATGCAAGAAAAAAGAAAAGACCCGCTACACAGCTGGTCATAACCCTAATAATCATAACAATTTTTTTTTAGACCCGCTATATAGCTGATCATTTTTTTTAGACCCGCTACACAGCTGGTCACAATATGCAAGAAAAATCCTGAAAAAGAAAAATAAAAAGTTAATAACCACTCCCCCACACTTAAATATTACAATGTCCTCAATGTAATTGAGTCATCCAACGTAAAAATTAAGATGGGAAATTCAAAAATAAAATAAACAAAAATAAACAGACATAAATAAATAAATAATTATACCTACTGGAATGTACAAAAAACAGATCCCCATAAACTAATAACCTGAAAACTTGGGGATCGACCCAAAATACAATATTTACAAACGACAGCTTCACAATGATTTTATGAAAAAATGGGGACACTGAAACTGTCAGAAACCAAGATTTACCCCTAAACCAAGTTTTTACTGCACATGGAAGTGCGTAAAGAACAAAATATGGGGATTCTATTGAGACTGGGGAAATATCAATTGATTCATGCACGATATCAGGAATAGGCAAGTCCTCTGGGTACTTAGATGCAAAGTAATCCAACAACACTTTAGAAGCACACAATTCTAACCCTAAATTAGGCAACTTTTGGAAGTCTAGGGGTCTAGAAACAACCTCTAAGTCGGGTGAATGATCTTGTGAGGTAGATTCATCTATGGAATTTGGCGAATCATCCACACAATCATCCACAGGGTCATCAATATGTTCTGTTTGGAACAGAGAGTCACTACCAGATTCATCATCATCAGCAAATAATCTTTGACATTCAAGAACTCTCAATCTTTGTTCTAGACTAGGCGGTGTGTGTTTGTAATACTTCTCATATATAGTTTGATGTGATTCTTCACTTACCTCATGTGGAGCAAAAACTCCATACCATTGCCTACGCATATATTCAGCAAGCGTCATCTCAATGAGGTTTCCTGATAATTTGACTTTCTATGCTTATATTCCGCCAGCGTCATTGTAGGTGACGTCTCCTCAGAAGAAGTCATCATCCTCAAAAAGTCCCTGAAAAGAAATACAAAAATAAACGCATAAAAAGGAAAAAAAAATAAAAAATAAAAAGAAAAGAAAATACTGTACAAAATAAAAATAAAAATAAACCTAAAAATTAATCTAAAAACAAATCCGCATCGGCGGCGCAAAAATTAATAGGGTTTTTAATTTGTTGTTGAATAGGTTGTCGTTCACTCGGACGTTGTTGAGATTAAATTAAAAGGTTTAACGAAAATAATAAAAGAGAGAGTTACTGGGTCTAGGATTTCACCGCATTCATATCAATAGGTTCAATTATTTATTCTTCAGCAATTATCGCTCAATAAATAAAACAACATGGACTCTTCTTTTTGCCAAGGTAGATTATCCAAATATTAGTTATAAATCGTAAGCATGGGACATCAAACATCTAAGCAAGCATGACCCATCTAATAAAATGATAACTAATTTTTTCAAATCATGAAACAATTTAAAATAAATGCAAAAGTCATAAAAAGAATAAAATAAATTCACCCATGTATGAAGTTCGACTTCCTCCGTCGACCCAATGTAGGGGTTTAGCTACTCATGATGTAGACACTCTCAAAATATTTTTTATTAGCTCAAATGGTGTTTACAATGAAGAAAAGGAGAAAAATAACATAGATCGGGAATTCGCAACGCTTAAAGGGTGTTACAAACTCGCCGTTACAATCTGTAAAGCAGCTGTTACAGAAAATATATTAGGTAAATGTCGTTGAAAAACTGTCACTAAGCCAAGAATTGTGACAGTTGTAAAACGACAATCCTGTAACGTCGTCTGTGTGTTATTCTTCTTCTACCTCTCTGCAGCAGCAGAGAAGTTTCTGCAACTTCTCCTCTTTAGCTCTATAGCCTCCCCAATCACTCTATGCTTTTCTAACCTTCATCAGGCCCTTTTATACTCAACGGGACGCAAAAATCTCAAGGAAATCTTATCTTCTTCAATGCTGCCATTTACGGGAAAATATTTTTCTTTCCTTATTTCTTCTCTGGTTTACGTGTTAGTGAGCTGTAAAATCTTTCACAATTAGTAGGATGTATCCACAATCAATATCTTTCCTTAACGGCACGTAAGAACAACAACAGAGAGTAACACAGAAAATCTGAATATATATTGCTTCCCTGTTTTATCTGATCACGCATCTGCAGCATTCACCCATCCTCCAAACACGTTGACAACCTATTGATGATAGAGTCAAACACACTAACTACTCATCCAGCCACAGAAAATCCCAACAAAATCCCGTGAACGTCTCTAACCAACTATACGCTCCCTGTTTTATCAAAATTCCGTGTGACTCCTTGATTTTCTCAAATCCAGCGCACATACCATTCCTGTTTAGTCATAACAGGGTGGTATCAACCCAAAACAAGCAACAAATCCGACCAAATCAAGTTGAAACACAATGCTGGAAAATCTTGAGAATACTTCAACTGCTCTGTTTTCGTCAATTCGAATCTTCAGCCAATTCTAATGGAAACCTTTGATCATAACAACCCTGTTTAGCTCTCATAAACCCAGCCCATCAAATCTAGCCATTGAGTTTCACTCAAACTCCTCTAAAATCAAAACCTTAACTCCGGCAGTTCAAAAACCATTTTTCCCGCCAATTTTTGTTATTCAAATGAAGAAGATGAGATGCCCCCTATCCTGAACTGGGGTGCGAATAGCAGGTGGGTACCCTTAGCAATTTGGGTACCCCTTATCCAAAAGTGAGAGTCCTAATAACATGTGTCCTCCGGGGTACAAAAACCACTTTTCGAGCAACTTTCTCCATTAGAGCTTATTTCAC
Organism: Papaver armeniacum; assembly: GCA_023531295.1. Classification (NCBI taxonomy): domain Eukaryota; kingdom Viridiplantae; phylum Streptophyta; class Magnoliopsida; order Ranunculales; family Papaveraceae; genus Papaver; species Papaver armeniacum. The sequence goes on from JAJJWW010017232.1 coordinate 26,824, forward strand.
AAAAACTCCTACAAACAAGTTTATTAGTGATAAAATGAGTCCCAGCTAGTGTATTTATAGGTGAAAATGCGTCGCACTTTCGTGCTCATCAAAATCCCCCACACTTACATTTTGCTAGTCCTCGAGCAAAACAGAAAATTGACCCGCTACACAACTGGTCATGACAAATGCCATACACAAGACACACAATTTTTTTTTATTTTTTTTAGAACCGCTAAACAGCTGGTCATAACATGCAAGAAAAAAGAAAAGACCCGCTACACAGTTGGTCATAACCCTAATAATCATAACAAATTTTTTTTAGACCCGCTAAACAGCTGATCATTTTTTTGAGACCCGCTACACAGCTGGTCACAATATGCAAGAAAATTCCTGAAAAATAAAAATAAAAAGTTAATAACCACTCCCCCACACTTAAATATTACATTGTCCTCAATGTAATTGAGTCATCCAACGTAAAAATTAAGATGAAAATTCAAAAAATAAAATAAACAAAAATAAACAGACATAAATAAATAAATAATTATACCTACTGGAAATGTACAAAAAACGGATCCCCATAAATCAATAACCTGAAAACTTGGGGATCGACCCAAAATACAGTATTTACAAACGACAGCTTCACAATGATTTTATGAAAAAATGGGGACACTGAAACTGTCAGAAACCAAGATTTACCCCTAAACCAAGTTTTTACTGCACATGGAAGTGCGTAAAGAACAAAATATGGGGATTCTATTGAGACTGGGGAGATATCAATTGATTCATGCACGATATCAGGAATAGGCAAGTCCTCTGGGTACTTAGATGCAAAGTAATCCAACAACACTTTAGAAGCACACAATTCTAACCCTAAATTAGGCAACTTTTGGAAGTCTAGGGGTCTAGAAACAACCTCTAAGTCGGGTGAATGATCTTGTGAGGTAGATTCATCTATGGAATTAGGCGAATCATCCACACAATCATCCACAGGGTCATCAATATGTTTTGCTTGGAACAAATAGTCACTACCAGATTCATCATCATCAGCAAATAATCTTTGACATTCAAGAACTCTCAATCTTTGTTCTAGACTAGGCGGTGTGTGTTTGTAATACTTCTCATATATAGTTTGATGTGATTCTTCACTTACCTCATGTGGAGCAAAAACTCCATACCATTGCCTACGCATATATTCAGCAAGCGTCATCTCAGATGAGGTTTCCTGATAATTTGACTTTCTACGCTTATATTCCGCCAGCGTCATTGTAGGTGACGTCTCCTCAGAAGAAGTCATCATCCTCAAAAAGTCCCTGAAAAGAAATACAAAAATAAACGCATAAAAAGGAAAAAAAAATAAAAAATAAAATGAAAAGAAAATACTGTACAAAATAAAAATAAAAATAAACCTAAAAATTAATTTAAAAACAAATCCGCGTCGGCGGCGCCAAAATTAATAGGGTTTTTAATTTGTTGTTGTAGTAAATAGGTTGTCGTTCACTCGGACGTTGTTGAGATTAAATTAAAAGGTTTAACGAAAATAATAAAAGAGAGAGTTACTGGGTCTAGGATTTCACCGCATTCATATCAATAGGTTCAATTATTTATTCTTCAGCAATTATCGCTCAATAAATAAAACAACATGGACTCTTCTTTTTGCCAAGGTAGATTATCCAAATATTAGTTTTAAATCGTAAGCATGGGACATCAAACATCTAAGCAAGCATGACCCATCTAATAAAATGAAAACTAATTTTTTCAAATCATGAAACAATTTAAAATAAATGCAAAAGTCATAAAAAGAATAAAATAAATTCACCCATGTATGAAGTTCGGCTTCCTCCGTCGACCCAATGTAGGGGTTTAGCTACTCATGATGTAGACACTCTCAAAATATTTTTTATTAGCTCAAATGGTGTTTACAATGAAGAAAAGGAGAAAAATAACACAAATCGGGAATTCGCAACGCTTAAAGGGCGTTACAAACTCGCCGTTACAATCTGTAAAGCAGCTGTTACAGAAACTATATTAGGTAACTGTCACTAAGCCAAGAACTGTGACAGTTGTAAAACGACAGTCCTGTGACGTCGTCTGTGTGTTCTTCTTCTTCTACCTCTGCAGCAGCAGAGAAGTTTCTGCAACTTCTCCTCTTTAGCTCTATAGCCTCCCCAATCACTCGATGCTTCTCTAACCTTCATCGGGCCCTTTTATACTCAACGGGACGCAAAAATCTCAAGGAAATCATATTTTCTTCAATGCTGCTATTTATGGGAAAATATTTTTCTTTCCTTATTTCTTCTCTGGTTTACGTGTTAGTGAGCTGTAAAATCTTTCACAATTAGTAGGATGTATCCACAATCAATATCTTTCCTTAACGACACGTAAGAACAACAACAGAGAGTAACACAGAAAATCTGAATATATATTGCTTCCCTGTTTTATCTGATCACGCATCTGCAGCATTCACCCATCCTCCAAACACGTTGACAACCTATTGATGATAGAGTCAAACACACTAACTACTCATCCAGCCACAGAAAATCCCAACAAAATCCCGTGAATGTCTCTCACCAACTATACGCTCCCTGTTTTATCAAAATTCTGTGTGACTCCTTGATTTTCTCAAATCCAGCGCACATACCATTCATGTTTAGTCATAACAGGGTGGTATCAACCCAAAACAAGCAACAAATCCGACCAAATCAAGTTGAAACTCAATGCTGGAAAATCTTGAGAATACTTCAACTGCTCTGTTTTCGTCAATTCGAATCTTCAGCCAATTCTAATGGAAACCTTTGATCATAACAACCCTGTTTAGCTCTCATAAACCCAGCCCATCAAATCTAGCCATTGAGTTTCACTCAAACTCCTCTAAAATCAAAACCTTAACTCCGGCAGTTCAAAAACCATTTTTCCCGCCAATTTTTGTTATTCCAATGAAGAAGATAAGATGCCCCATATCCTGAACTAGGGTGCGAATAGCAGGTGGGTACCCCTTAGCAATTTGGGTACCCCTTATCCAGTTTTCCTTTTTATCAAAGACCCGTGAACATAAACACCCACAAAATCTTCTCTTCCATTAACAGCATCTCCATTCAAATCCGAGCACTTTCAATTTCAACCCCAGATTCCAAACCCTAACTTCATTAACAACAGCAACAGTGGCAGCAGTTTCAACTTCTAGTTCATATCAATTTCTCAAAACCGGTTTAAAACCCTAACTGTAGCTCAGTTCATCACCTCAAACCCTTGTAACATCCATGGCACATCTTTAACTAGAATCAATTGCAGATTTGACCAAAACCCAACTCTTATTCCTTCTTCTTATCTCTGAATTTCATCACATCTTCTCTGTCAATTGAATCTGAATCAAACCCTAATCTGTAATTCTCAATTTGATCATCAATTCATTCTTTCCTTGTTCTTGGCAGCATCATAATCATTATAACTCTCCCTGCTCATGATTTTCTCTCTTGATCCGATCTCTCGGTGTAGACGACCATGTTGCTTATCTTCTCAGCGTCTCTGAATTGTAGACGGAAATGATTGAGTGGAGAAAAACACTTCTCTTGTTTTTAGGCTTGGTAATGACTAAAAATTACTAAAGACACACTTTCTAGATAGGGCTACCCATTTCTTACATATCTTGTCGATTCTAGAGCAAGCGACAAGCTATTCGGTTTCCTTGTTCAATTATCGGTTGTAAGGAATCGATGATAATTCCTCACCTCTTTTTGCTTAATTTCCGCTGATTCCAATATCACTTGCTAGTGAACTGAAATTTTTCCCTTTACGCTCCAAATGGACTTTTTCTCCTTCTTTTGCTCCAAATGACTCCATTGCACCTAATAACTCAAAACTAAACATAAGAGATGCAATTCACAAGGATAAAAGCAAAGAAAGCATAAATACTAGATATAAAATTAGGTATTTTAGACACCTATCAAGATGCATATCCTAGCAACCATATTCGAAGGAATACCTCGGAGAAATAAGTTAGGCTTCAAAACCTAAATTTTGATTGGGAAAACTTTGTATGGCTAACGAAGATTCGTTTGATGATTTTAATCACAAATTGTCTGAAATTAGTAATGCATCCTTTGCATTGAGTAATATTATTCTGAAAATGACATTATGATGAAAATTCTCCGATCTCTACCGGTAGGTACGATTCTAAGAAACATGCCATCGTAGAAGGAAATAACATTGAGACACTTTCCAGGAATACTCCGGTTGGAAAGTTAAGATCTTTGATCACGAACATCTATCCAAGGCTGGAAAAGATATTGCGTTTAAAGCACAAAATAACCCTGACGTACTTGTTAAAAGTAAAAGTGTTCGCAAGTCGTTGAATGATCATGTTGAAATTGAATCATCAGATGAAGATCTTGACAATCCAGTTTCCTAATCACAAGACAATTTAGAGATCTTCTTTTAAAGAGAAGTAAACGTTTCACTAGAGAAAAACCCAGATCATCAGTTAATCAACATACTCGTGTTCCTCCTAAAAACAAGGATATAGTAAATCATCGATGATGACGATATACCATAGTGCTTCAAGTGTAAAGGTTGGGCCATTTTGCAAATGAGTGCCCAAATCGGGAAAAAAAATACACTGGCAACAAGGTATTGGCTGAAACTCTTGATGAAACATCTGACCACTATGATTCAATGGAGGATGAGAAATCAAGTGTAGCACTCATTTGTGAAAATATCAACTTTGATGATTGTAACAATACTCATATCAATTTTGATAATTTCCCTGATAATACGTCATCAAACTCACTGGAGGATGTGACGGATTTTCCACTTACTAATAAAAACTCGCCATTAATGTTCTAGTTACTCGACTTTTCTTAGCAACATGTTGATTTTGTGTCTAAACCTTCTCCGCATTGACATGTCCTTACTGCACTTTGAAGGGTCGCGAACTCTCTAATTATTTCAAATACAAATATAAAGTAAGGTATGTCAACAAACTGCAATGTAGAGCAAGTCGTTTAGCCAACAATGTCAAGCTTGTCCTAAAGTTCAAAAACCATTTTTCCCGCCAATTTTTGTTATTCAAATGAAGAAGATGAGATGCCCCCTATCCCGAATCGGGTGCGAATAGCGAGGTGGGTACCCTTAGCAATTTGGGTACCCCTTATCCAAAAGTGAGAGTCCTAATAACATGTGTCCTCCGAGGTACAAAAACCACTTTTCGAGCAACTTTCTCCATTAGAGCTTATTTCACAAAAACTCCTACAAATAAGTTTATTAGTGATAAAATGAGTCCCAGCTAGTGTATTTATAGGTGAAAATGCGTCGCACTTTCGTGCTCATCAAAATCCCCCACACTTACATTTTGCTAGTCCTCGAGCAAAACAAAATTGTCATGACAAATGCCAGCCAGACACAATTTTGGTCATGACAAATGCCATACACAAGACACACAATTTTTTTTTATTTTTTTTAGAACCGCTAAACAGCTGGTCATAACATGCAAGAAAAAAGAAAAGACCCGCTACACAGTTGGTCATAACCCTAATAATCATAACAAATTTTTTTTAGACCCGCTAAACAGCTGATCATTTTTTTTAGACCCGCTACACAGCTGGTCACAATATGCAAGAAAATTCCTGAAAAATAAAAATAAAAAGTTAATAACCACTCCCCCACACTTAAATATTACATTGTCCTCAATGTAATTGAGTCATCCAACGTAAAAATTAAGATGGAAATTCAAAAATAAAATAAACAAAAATAAACAGACATAAATAAATAAATAATTATACCTACTGGAAATGTACAAAAAACGGATCCCCATAAATCAATAACCTGAAAACTTGGGGATCGACCCAAAATACAGTATTTACAAACGAAAGCTTCACAATGATTTTATGAAAAAATGGGGACACTGAAACTGTCAGAAACCAAGATTTACCCCTAAACCAAGTTTTTTTGCACATGGAAGTGCGTAAAGAACAAAATATGGGGATTCTATTGAGACCGGGAGATATCAATTGATTCATGCACGATATCGGGGAATAGGCAAGTCCTCTGGTACTTAGATGCAAAGTAATCCAACAACACTTTAGAAGCACACAATTCTAACCCTAAATTAGGCAACTTTTGGAAGTCTAGGGGTCTAGAAACAACCTCTAAGTCGGGTGAATGATCTTGTGAGGTAGATTCATCTATGGAATTAGGCGAATCATCCACACAATCATCCACAGGGTCATCAATATGTTTTGCTTGGAACAAATAGTCACTACCAGATTCATCATCATCAGCAAATAATCTTTGACATTCAAGAACTCTCAATCTTTGTTCCAGACTAGGCGGTGTGTGTTTGTAATACTTCTCATATATAGTTTGATGTGATTCTTCACTTACCTCATGTGGAGCAAAAACTCCATACCATTGCCTACGCATATATTCAGCAAGCGTCATCTCAGATGAGGTTTCCTGATAATTTGACTTTCTACGCTTATATTCCGCCAGCGTCATTGTAGGTGACGTCTCCTCAGAAGAAGTCATCATCCTCAAAAAGTCCCTGAAAAGAAATACAAAAATAAACGCATAAAAAGGAAAAAAAATAAAAAATAAAATGAAAAGAAAATACTGTACAAAATAAAAATAAAAATAAACCTAAAAATTAATCTAAAAACAAATCCGCGTCGGCGGCGCCAAAATTAATAGGGTTTTTAATTTGTTGTTGTAGTAAATAGGTTGTCGTTCACTCGGACGTTGTTGAGATTAAATTAAAAGGTTTAACGAAAATAATAAAAGAGAGAGTTACTGGGTCTAGGATTTCACCGCATTCATATCAATAGGTTCAATTATTTATTCTTCAAAGAATTATCGCTCAATAAATAAAACAACATGGACTCTTCTTTTTGCCAAGGTAGATTATCCAAATATTAGTTTTAAATCGTAAGCATGGGACATCAAACATCTAAGCAAGCATGACCCATCTAATAAAATGAAAACTAATTTTTTCAAATCATGAAACAATTTAAAATAAATGCAAAAGTCATAAAAAGAATAAAATAAATTCACCCATGTATGAAGTTCGGCTTCCTCCGTCGACCCAATGTAGGGGTTTAGCTACTCATGATGTAGACACTCTCAAAATATTTTTTATTAGCTCAAATGGTGTTTACAATGAAGAAAAGGAGAAAAATAACACAAATCGGGAATTCGCAACGCTTAAAGGGCGTTACAAACTCGCCGTTACAATCTGTAAAGCAACAATTAAGGTAAACTATATTAGGTAATCATCACTAAGCCAAGAATCTGATACGAGTTGTAAAACGCCGATCTGTGACGTAAATCTGTGTTCTTCTTCTTCTACCTCTCTGCAGCAGCAGAGAAGTTTCTGCAACTTCTCCTCTTTAGCTCTATAGCCTCCCCAATCACTCGATGCTTCTCTAACCTTCATCGGGCCCTTTTATACTCAACGGGACGCAAAAATCTCAAGGAAATCATATTTTCTTCAATGCTGCTATTTACGGGAAAATATTTTTCTTTCCTTATTTCTTCTCTGGTTTACGTGTTAGTGAGTCAGTAAAATCTTTCACAATTAGTAGGATGCATCCACAATCAATATCTTTCCTTAACGACACGTAAGAACAACAACAGAGAGTAACACAGAAAATCTGAATATATATTGCTTCCCTATTTTATCTGATCACGCATCTGCAGCATTCACCCATCCTCCAAACACGTTGACAACCTATTGATGATAGAGTCAAACACACTAACTACTCATCCAAACCTACGTAAAATCCCAACAAAATCCCGTGAATGTCTCTAACCAACTATACGCTCCCTGTTTTATCAAAATTCCGTGTGACTCCTTGATTTTCTCAAATCCAGCGCACATACCATTCATGTTTAGTCATAACAGGGTGGTATCAACCCAAAACAAGCAACAAATCCGACCAAATCAAGTTGAAACTCAATGCTGGAAAATCTTGAGAATACTTCAACTGCTCTGTTTTCGTCAATTCGAATCTTCAGCCAATTCTAATGGAAACCTTTGATCATAACAACCCTGTTTAGCTCTCATAAACCCAGCCCATCAAATCTAGCCATTGATTTTCACTCAAACTCCTCTAAAATCAAAACCTTAACTCCGGCAGTTCAAAAACCATTTTTCCCGCCAATTTTTTTTATTCCAATGAAGAAGATAAGATGCCCCATATCCTGAACTAGGGTGCGAATAGCAGGTGGGTACCCCTTAGCAATTTGGGTACCCCTTATCCAAAAGTGAGAGTCCGAATAACATGTGTCCTCCGGGGGTACAAAAACCACTTTTCGAGCAACTTTCTCCATAAGAGCTTATTTCACAAAAACTCCTACAAACAAGTTTATTAGTGATAAAATGAGTCCCAGCTAGTGTATTTATAGGTGAAAATGCGTCGCACTTTCGTGCTCATCACCCAACACCTCCACTACCCCTCGATAGGATGGAAACCACAATCTTTGGTGGTATGCCGAGGCGACTCCTTTGATTCCTGCGAGCCAGGGTCTACCAAGGATTGCTTCGTAAGGTGACACAACGTCGACCACACAGAAGGTGGTGAGTGTGTCTAGGAACCCCTCCCCGTCCGAGACTCTGAGGGTGACTTCTCCTTTTGGTACTGTCACTGTACCGTTGAAGCCGTAGATTCGATAGGTCGACGAGATTAAGATGTCATCAGATAACTCCATTATTTTGAATGTATCATAGAAGAGGACCTCGACTGAACTGGCGATGTCCATTAGTATCCTTCGGACACCCCATTCTTCGATAAGTAAGGTTATCACTAGGGTATCTCCATGTGCTTGACCATTCTACGGGACGTCTTTTGCTGAGAATGTGATTGGCTGCATCATCCAAGGTTCCATGGGCAGAGTCTTGGCCACACTGAATATTTCCTTTCCCGCTCGATCTCTTTTATGAATCCTTGAAGTGATACCGGTACCCAAGTCAAACCCCTGAGTTGCCGAGTGAGAGATAGTATTACAGTAACTGGGTACCACGATTGATTCTTATTTGATGCCTTCGCGCGTTCGGGCTGAACCGGTGTCGGGCGACGTCTTAACGAAATGTCGCAAATATCCATCTCGGATCGAGATCTTTGGACGATATCTTTTACCTCCCAACAATCGTTGGTCGAATGGCCACGAAATTGGTGATAATGGCAAAACTGGATGCATCATCAAACCGGATTCCCCTCGTTTCGGGTATCCGATGTCGTTCCTTTTTCTACTTCCTTGAATATTTCTTCCAATGGTGCATTTAGTGGAGTGTAGGATCTGGGTTTGTGGCGAGGCTTCTTTCCTTTCTCGACCCAAATTTTCTTGTTCGACTCGTGATGTTGTGTGCTCGGCCTCTTCTCAGGTCGCTTAGGATCTTCTTGTGGGATTGTCTCTACTGTAGTGTTTGCTTCTTGTATTCCCCTATCCTGTGCTCCTTCCTGTATTTCTTCTAGGGCGATGTAGTGTTCTTGCATCTTCCTGATTTCCCTTAACGTTTTAGGTTCTCGGTGTACATTGCTATCCAAATAGGGGGGCTGACTTCCCCAATGAATTTTCGAACCCGAAGATCTGTTGATCGACCGGTACCTTCCCGATGTCAGTACACAACTTCCTCCATCTGTCTGTTCAAGACCGCAGCGGTTCCCTGAATCTTCGTGCAAGCGTAAAGAGCTTATTAACTCTTGGACGAGCTATATTGTTATGCATGTAAGTTTCAAGGAACGTTTCCACCAAGGTAGCATAATTGCCAACGGATTCATCGGGTAGGGTGTAAAACCAGTTCTTTGCCTCACCTTCCCGGACTCATTGAAAGAATTTACATATGACCACATCGTACTTCGTCCATTGTAACAGGGACATGTTGTACATTTTGATATGTTCTCCTGCGTCGCCCCTGCCGTCGAACCTGGATGGGAAGATCGGCAACGTACACTTTGGCGGAAAAGGAATTTGATCCAGTTCCTTAGTAACTGGTGTCTTCTGTGCTTCACTGATTACTTCTGCTAACTTATCGTCCTCGTCATTTCCTGTCAGCTTATTGACCATCTGCTCAAGTTGCTCGATCTTTTGCTTGGTTTTCGTATCTGTACCCTCGTTTGTTGCTTCTTCCTCGGTCGAAGAATCCTCGTGTGGACCATACCCTCCCCTTGATCGATTAGGGTCGGGCATGCGCTCTCGGCTCGGGGATGGGTTTGGAGTGTTTCTTGGCTGGGTGTGATTGCTAGAAGCGCCTCGATTTGATGACCCTCTTGACCCAGCTCTCCTGTTGCGGAGTTGGTAGTTTTCATGTTCCAAGGCTAGGTTTCTCCTCTGCGGCTCTCTCATAAGGTCTTCCTGCCTTCTTTGGCTCGCCAAGATAGCAAGTAACATTGGGTCGGTGCTCTCATGGCTAGAGTGGCCGTTCACTGGGTTTCCTGCTACATTGGGGGTGCAGTTGGAGGTCTAGCCGTGGGGATAACGGGGGGAGAGGTTGGAACTACGGGAGGATCAGCTGCTGCTGGTGGGATGTCTCGGTTGAGGTCGCCCATTCCTAAGTGCACTCGTCTAAGCCTTTCTCCTTCTTGCTCTAGTGCACGTTGGTATTCCGTTGGCTGCCCTTCTCGCCTCCGTTCCTCCTGCACCATTTGCACTTCCTCCTCTTCCTTAGTATCCGATGCGGTTTTTCCGTCTTCCATGTCCCCGTGCATCATCTGGCTCGGGTTGATCCTCAGTATTCTGGGTGGGAGATCATCGCCTCGGCCTAGATTGACTTCCTCGTCGACAGTTGTCATGCCCCCGCCTGGTGCCGGAATCTCGCCTTGATGGTTTTGTCGGGTATCCTCCCGTCTGAATCAATCGGTCCCTTCTTGTGCACTAGATCCGCTATGGCCCGGTTCCTGAGAATCCTACTCGTCCTGGAGGTGCTCGCCATTACCTTCAGTGTTGCCCTTGTGCCTCGGCTCGCCCGTCCGTCCCTACCTACGTCAGCAAAGTACACGGCACTTACTTCGAACTATTTCGAAAAGGTTAAGGATGAAATGCAGCCAGCTTCTTTGTGTAAGGTGGAAAAAGTTTTTGTAGTACAATTCCATTTATGCTAGCGTGTTGATCTCAAAGCAATCAAGTGGTTTTGACCGCAAAGGACAATTTTTTGAAAAGTTGTCTCAACACACGTTTCAGTACTTTCTCTATGCATTAATCATTATTTGTCCTAACATTCCTAGTGCTAGAAGTCATTAATCATCCGTACGTTAGATCGGAAGATTTCTTTCTTGACTATGGTTGATGATACGATAACCTTCACCAATCACAGTTAAATTGTCTACCTATACTCGGATTAGGAAATCCGGAAGACAGCTTGTGTCATATGATTCCTTGGTTTTTTACTGATGATGTGAGGCTTTTAGTGTAGGATCAAGATGAGACTTAATAACGAAGCACTCACTAAACTCCTTCCAGCCGTAGTTTCCGGAAAACTGAACTCGATGACTTCGAGTTAGCCTTGCCTCCACCACTGTTGTACTTTGTTTAACTCACTAAGAAGGTCCAAATGACGAAATAACGTTTCAACTTAGCTTCTACCGATCATCAAAGATGATCCATTCGAGAGCTTTGAGGTGTTATTACGTTTAACTTAGATCGAAGACGAGGCGATCTTTAACCCAAAAAAGCTTAACTCAACAGAAAACACTTAACTCGATGTAAGGAGATTAATCAAACTTTCCCGACCGGAATTCATCACTCATAAGGTAAGAGATCTTACGACACTTATTCGACGAAATTAAGACGGTGAAAATAACTAAACAAGTTTTTCCTTTTAAACTAAAATTCCGTGAGCTTTTCAAGGATTAAGTAAGTGAAAGCAAATGTAACAAAATCGAGATTTTAACCACAAAGGTAAACTTGAAACGATAAATCTAGCAACCCATGTATTTCAACCATTAGAGTCTTGAGATGAAAAAATGGTCAGCGAGGTGGAATTTCATTCTAGCTTCTACCAACATCAAAAGATGTTATTTCGGGAGCTTACTGATCTTCTAATAACTCGCTTAGACAACTTAAGCAAACATCTTAGTTTGATGATTTAATCTTGGCAACTCGACTTAACCGAAAGCAAAAGCGATTGATGCTAATAAAAATAGTCCTACACCAAAACTTAACAAGGTTTTACTAAGAAAACAAAAACAAGAACATCTCGCAAGCTTTGTCTACCAACACATTTAACCAAAAGAGTTTCTCCCTTAGCTTCAACTAACACGCAAGGTGGCTTAGGAGCTTGGATTTCTCTCTTTTGGTAACCGATTTCACTACACACACGGTCCCCTTAGTCGGCGCCAGAATGTAGATGTAGAAAATCCTACTACTACATCCAAAGGATCTCAAACATACACAAAGAAGTAAAACAAGCAAGAGAAATAGAAGAACACAAGATATACGTGGTTCGGTATGATTACCTACGTCCACGGGGTAAAAGGATGATCTTTTTATTTGGTTCACGATTACAAGATGGATGATTCTCTCACTACTCTAGGTGTGCTCCCTTTTCTCTCTCCTTTTTTACTTGGTCTTTACCTCTCTACATGGTCTCTATTTATAGTCACAAATGATGATACATCAATACTACGATGTTAGGCCTGGTGTAGCTTTTTTGATATTCTTCTCAAAAGGTCCGGTGATGCTTCACCGATCTTCTCATTTGTTCGAGTCGAGATATCTAGCCGAGCAGAGTGGTGTCCTCATCCGATGTCGTTTGTTTGGTGGAGATAACCGACGCCGCCCTTTAGGTCCCCGGCCGAGTCTCACTTTGATCGAGATTTTCTTATCTCTTCACCAACTCGTCGGGCGCATTTATTATCCTCGAACCCGATGAGCATCACATCGTAACTTTCTCTTCCTTTATGTCGACCTCACGGGCTGCCTCCATTCCTCTTTTCTCGCGCCCAGATCTGGTGAGACGATTCAATGCTTCTAGTGCTTGTTTCTCTTGGTACGTCCTCGTCCAGGATGGTTCCACCTGTCCCTGTGGATTATTTTCACCTACAAGTCATATACACTATGTATTCATTCACCTGATCAACTGCAAAGTTGAGTATTCATGTCAAACACCATTTGCATTATAGTCGATGAATTCAACGGATTCTAGATGATGTTGATTTCCCCATTTTCTTTGCTCCTTCTTCTCCCCCCTAATCTGTTTTTCCACTAATGTGTATCTAAAGAAAGCCGACTCAAAACGCCACAATCACTTGCCACTTTGGATAGCGATTATTTAGCGCGGTCGAAAAAATATACAATAACGACAGTATAAATAAACTCAAGTTTTTCGCCTTGTAAAATTAGTATTTTTACTGGATTCAGCATTTGGCATATGCTTTTGAGGAACTTCAAATGATCTCTGAATTGAAATGGACTTCAGCGTTGGCTATTGCCTCGCCCGGTGTCATATAAAGTCCATCCTTCATATACAACAAGCATTTTATGCTGAGAATTAGAATGATTTCGAGCTGCCTTTTGACAATTTTAACCTGTAACATGTGAAAAATATCAGGATCTGGTGTAGGTAAAACTGGTCAATGGACCTTTCCTAGAGTTAATTCATTGCATATTTAGAGACCAAGGTTTTTTACTTCCCATTCTAAATTATCCTGGCATTTTTAGGGGCGACCCCAAACGAATTAGGGGCGACACTAAAAAACAAAAAAGGTCACCCAAACGTAAATCTAAGCTACCCCTTATCTTCGATTTTTCGAAATGGCCAATATGCCCCTTATATAATCGGTAGCCAACACCATAATCGGTAGCTTAAAGGTGAATCGGTAAGTTAAATTGAAAAAATACCTACCGATTATTGTGTAGATACTTCGTCTAATAATCCCTTTTATAATCGGTAGCTTATCCAACTTGTAAGACTACCGATTCTAAGGAGCCCCATATTCAACCTTGGCCAAATTCCATAGGTTTTGAGGGGTGCAGAGCCAACCATAACCACTTGGCTTGAGTTGTGGATGTAGCCATAATCGGAAGCCTAATAGGTTACATACACTACCGATTATAAGTTGCCCCAAAATGAGTTTTTTCTAAAATCCTTCACGTGATGAATTTTGAAATCTACCATAATCGGTAGGGTATATAATTATATAACCAATCGATTATAATGAGCCCCAGATCAAACCTTTGCCATATTTCATAGGTTTTGAGTGTACACAGCCATCCATAACCATGTGGTTTGTTAAGTTGGATGTAGCCATAATCGTAAGCCAAAAATGTTCCAAAACCTACCGATTATACAGTTGCCCCAAAATGAGTTTTTTTCTAAAATCCTTCTTGTGATGAATTTTGAAATCTACCATAATCGGTAGAGTTAACAACTTAACAACCTACCGATTATAAGGAGCCCCAGATCGAACCCTTGCCAAATTCCATAGGTTTGGAGTGTACAGAGCCAGGCATAACCATGTGGTTCGTGATTTGGATGTAGCCATAATCGTAAGCCAAATAGGTTCCACAACCTACCGATTATAGGTTGCCCCAAATTTAGTTTTTTCTAAAATCCTTCATGTGATGAATTTTGAAATCTACTATAATTGGTAGTCTACTCAACTTAATAACCTACCGATTGTAAGGAGCCCCAGATCGAGCCCTTGCCAAATTGCATAGGTTTTGAGTGTACAGAGCCAGGCATAACCATGTGGTTCGTGATTTGGATGTAGCCATAATCGGACGTCAAGCAGGTTACATAACCTACCGATTATAGGTTGCCCCAAAATCAAATTTTGAAAGCTACCATAATCGGTAGATATTCTAACTCAAATACCTACCGATTAGCCCGGCATTTCAAACCAAATTTCGTAAATAGCCGTTGGAGTTTTTGGGAAAAAGAAAAGAGCCGTTGGAACCTAAACCTATATAAAGAAACTCATATCTATCACCCCAATTGCACCAAACTCTTTCCTCTCTTCAGTTCTAATTTTGAAACCAAAAACATGGATATTGCTTTTGCCGAAGAAGAAGATTGTGTTATTTATAGAGCGTGGGTTGTGGTAACTGCTCATGATCGTGTTCACAAGCTCCACAAACGGAATCAAGAGCGAGTTATGGAACCGTATTCTAATGGTATTTGAGGCGTTAGATGGTAATCGAATTCGAAGATCATCCAATGACATTAAGATGAGAAAGAAGGCGGTCGACAAGGAGATTGACAAACTTGAAGATGAAGAACGATTTGTTAGGGACGCTTTTTCTTGGTGGACGTATGAAAAACGAGTAAGTATCTTTATAACTCCGTCTCACATTAACATAAGTTAGTACTAACTTGTTACTCATTCGTAATTTCAGAGAAATCTTGATGATCATCGGTATATGGACCTCTACGGGAAACGATTTGAACATGAAGGATGTTACAAGATCAAGAGGGACAATTTCTGTGGTGTTTGGGCGTTATGATCTTTCTTAATACTTTTATGGTCAATTAAGAGTATGGATTTAGGTGCTTTTGACGAAATTGTAAGGTTAAGGTCGTTTGAACTTTATGTAATGGATGTAATCGGAGGATTATTAATATAAAAACTTTTCGATTATAAACAAACGGAAGCGTATTTTGTTAAACAAACTACCGATTATATATTCGGTTATCTTTTGTTTTAATGCATAGCATACCATCAAACGGTTATTACTCTATTTTGACCCATAATATTAAACTAAACTAAATTAACAAAACAATACGTACAAATCTATCAAAACCCGCAGGCTTCTCTTTGAGGATACTCTTGTACGAAGCTGGCTTTGCTTTAAGATCACGGATTACACGAATATGAGAAACATTGCGGTACCAATCCATATAGTTGGGAGCATTTTCAAAACCTTGGTTGGCTGCCCTTCCTTGGTTGATCAAGTATTGCGCCTTCTATCCCAATGGAATTTACAGATGGTGAACCTTGTGAACCACCGTGATAGAATCTTTATCGACTTGGGTGCTCCGGCTCCAAAGTGAAATTGTCATGGATTTGGTCCTTTGGTATACCTTGTACAAAACCGTGTTGTCGTATCACCCTTGAGGCATTGTACATCACATATCCTGTGGGGTGCCACAACGGTCCAAAATAAAGTGTCAAATCGGACCGACCCGCGATATGTCCAGCAGCTCGGTCTTCCTTGTATGGATCAAAGCATACGTCTTGGGCATTAAGTGAGTCCAAAATATCCCTCAAACGAATCAGCTGCTGCTCCTTCGTCCTAGAATGGTTGTCATCGAAGACGTACTTTCTTCCTATAGGGTCACCTTTCTCCCACGCCGGGTTTTCAATGGCCAATCCCAAGATAGGGAAGTGGTCGTAGATCCATGTCTATATTGTCATTTTTGCAAGTATTAGGAAATTGGTTCTTCAATAGTATAAAAATAAAAAAAAAATAACCAAGTAAGTGGAGTTAATAAACAATACCTGTAGTAGACTCACGTTCCCGGCCACTTGGCTAATTCCAAGCCTCGACGCCTTTCTCAACTCTTCCATCAACCACGCATGGCATGCCGTGCCCCAAGAGTACTCATGCACTTTATCGAGAGGATCCAGAAGTTGTAAAAGGTTGGCGTCGATTGCCACTGGCATTGGGGAAAATGACACATCCCAATACACATAGGAGATATGCGGTGGCCGCGTGGTTGACTTGCTCGTCCGTTAAAGTTCCTTTCTCTTCTTTATCCTTGGTTCCCTTGAACATATCCATCGTAGTACCCATGTTGAATTGTCTAGTTCTATACTTCATGCATCTTTTGAACTCGAGTTGTTGATGTTTCTTCATCCCAACCCAAACACTTCTTAGTCGATCATAAAGATTCCTCCATTCCAACCGCTTAGTGAACTCACCCTAACACCTTGCCATGGACGGGAGTTTAAGAATCGCTCAACATCATCTCGGGTTATCGTCATCTCCCCAAACGGCATATGGAAGGTGTCGGTCTCGTGGATAAAGTCTCTCCACAAACGCCGATATAGCCACCCGGTCCATGTTCCAACATTGAGTTCTCCGCAAAGATCGCCCAACCCCGAATTTGCAATAATGGTCTTGAACCTTTCACATTCACCCTCCAAAGGCCAATCTAGCATTTTTGTTGGTGCGGCGGTCGCTTTGAGTAAACGAACCGCATCGGAATGATACTATTAAACACATGACAAGTTAAAAAATAAAATTAGAATTACTTAAAACTATAACCCTTAAAAGTATTACGAAGAAAAACATAATAGGTTAATAAAATGGATACGATCATTACCCCATTTCATATATTTCTCTCGCCCAGATTCTTTGTATCCAAATAACAATTCTCCTCCATCCCAAGCATCCCAAGGATTACACCTTCTCGGAATATCTTTCACCTTGGTTCATCCGGGACAAGGTGTTTCGCTTTCTTTCGAGGAGGATTTTTCTTTTCGGCTTCTCCTTCTTCTTGAGCACCACTAGGTTGTCCTACTTCTGGTTGTGATGGTGGAGCACTTGGTTGAACAGCTTATTGAATCGGTTGTGACTGAGACGCACTTGGTTGAACACCTTCTTGGATTGGTTGTGATTGAGAGGCACTTGGTTGAACACCTTCTTGAACCGGTTCTGATTGAGGGGCACTAGGTTGAACAGCTTCTTGGATTGCTTGTTGAGTTCCATCTTGAGAACTTGAAGAGGCGTTAGCAGTCCTAGCTCTCCTTGCACTAGCTGTCAGGTTCTGACGCCTATCCTTCCTTGCACTAGCCGAGACAATTGCATCTTGGATGTTTTTACCTCGCATATCCCTAAACAACAAAAGAAAGTACAACAGGTTATTAATCTATATATTCGGTTGGTTGATTTAACCAATTGCCTCCGATTACTCTCAATCGTAAATATTAGTTCACCTAAAGCTACCGAATACGTATAATCTAAACAAAAGAAAAATTTTGGTGTTCGAATATGTTTATCTACACACAATAATCTAAGCTAAATTTCAACATAACCTCCGAATACTAATAATCGAAAGTCATAAAATTCCACCCTTCCGAATGCATCACAACCTAAGCCTCACAAAACTAATTTCTACGGAATATGCATCACTTTGAGTCCAAATTACTCAAGTGATTCACCTAAACAATCGGAAGGAAATTACAAAATATAGCACCCGATTATTGGGTCTCTAATACTTGTTCTTCACTAGTATATTCGAAGGGAAAAACAAAATTAGCTTCCCGATTATGATCGATTATTGGGTCTCTAATACTTGTTCTTCACTAGTATATTCGGAAGGAAAAACACAATTAACTTCCGATTATGATCGATTTAGGCCTCAGGAATGAAAAAACGTTCTATAATCGGTAAGCAACCTAAATATTTAACACCCGAATATGACAAATGTTCTCGTGAAATGAAGAATTCGGCCACAATCGGAAGTTTAAAACAATACCTAACCTACCGAATCTGGGTAATAACCGAAAACCCTAAAAAAAGAAAAACATGAATTCGTCGAATTGAAGCAATATAAACCTAATTAATGGTAGAATATTACCTAATCGGCGCCATTTCAAGTTGCCTGAGAGTTTGGCTATCAGTATCGCCTACATCAGGGACTTCATCTTCTTCGTGTTCTTCGGGTTCGTGAGTTAAAACCTCTTTATTACGGGCATGCAATCCAATATTCGGATCCTCACCGCGCACTACGTTTTTGGTTCGAGCTTTCTTATGTTCCTTTTCTTTCATCTTTATAGATAATAATCGACGATGATTCGATTCGACGATTAACGATATATAGCGAGGAGAGGGGGGAGTTTTCCTCTGTTGCAATCGGAAGGAAAGAGGAGAAGAGGAGTTGAAGTGGAAGTTCAAAAGAAAATGAAATAGAATGAATTTAGGTTGACATTGGTTTTATTTGTCAAACGGTTATTAATCGGTAGGTAATACCACCTAATTAGCTACCGATTGTTGAGTAGCCCAAAATCGGTAGAGGGGTTTACTTATAACCTACCGATTATTGGAAACCCCAAATTGAACCTTTGCCAAACCATAGTTTCGAAGGTACAAGGCCGACCATAACCACTTGGCTTGAGCTGTGGATGTCGCCATAATCGGAAGATTAATAGATTACTTAACCTTCCGATTATAGGTTGCCCCAAAATGAGTTTTTTCTAAAATCCTTCATTGCAGGAAATTTGAAATCTACCATAATCGGTAGGAATTTTTACCTTTACCATCCCGATTATGGGAAGCCCTCAATCGTTAGCTTAGACACTTTTTTATTCGTCCGATTATATAGGAGCCCCAAATTTCACCATTGCAAAATTCTTAAGATTTCTTATTTCTATACTTTAACAATCGGTAGTCTCGTGAGGTTGTTTTTCCTACCGATTGTTATAGAAGCCGGATGTAGTTTGGCACAAAATCGATATTAATTGGTAATATAATATCGTTGCTAAGCTTCCGATTGCTTTATAATAATCGGGCACAAAATAGCTTCCGATTATGTAAGGCCATTAACGTATTCTCCGCGTTTTTGGACATCCCTTAACGGTATATATGGGTTGGGAATTAAAAATTCGCCCCTAATTCGTTTGGGGTCGCCCCTAAAAATGCCAGGTAAATTATATCCAAAAAACAATAAAATAAACTTAGCAGCCGAAGAACACCGTTTGCCGATATTCCTAAGATGGCCCCTTCAAGACAATCTGGGGTGACCTTGAACCCAATATTCCTCTCAATCTCTAAGATGGCCCCTTCAATCTAAGGTTTTTTCCACCAACGCGATAACCCAATACTTGTACGGAAGGGAAAACTGGGGTCCAACTCAGTTTCAATGTCCAACGAAAAGAAAACCGTTTTTGGGCATATCAAAAAATTACCGGGCATACATTTTGTCTAAGTTCGGCTTAAAAGTTATCAGCCGAACCTTGCGAACCTAGGCAAAAAAAAAGTTGTGAGCCGAACCTTGAGTATGCCCGGTAATTTTCTTGTATGCCCAAAAACATGTCTCAACGAAAATCCATCAGCCTCTCCTTCCCGATGCAGCGCAAAGATCTCTCCTAGTACATCCACCCAGAAATGAGGGCACAGCGAAATCACTTAGCGTAGACCAAAATCCCAGTCCAAATGTAGGGAAGGACGTGGATTGAAGACGTGGCTAGTGATTTTATTAAAAAAATATTAAAACTGTTAGCGACTTAGCGTTTTCTCCTCGGACGATTAATTGGTCCCTTATTTACCGAAGCACTCCCCCAATTAAAGTTGTCATCTACCTTATCTGGAGTAGTAGTCGGGAAAAGGTCTGGATCTTAAAAAAAAAAACAAATCTCCTAGATTTTCTCTGATGCCGTAAAAATGGAAGAAATCACCATTGACTATTCCAATGAGAAATGTAAGTGGTGGCTTGTTCACTGGATGGATGCTAAATGGGATGATTTAAGATGGCCGTCGTTTTTTTTTGTTGTTGTTTCCAATCTATTTATTGATCTAAGATTAACAATGAAACAAGAACCTCTATCTATATTAATTCGTATGTAATGAACAAAGGCCGCGGCATGCTGCTGCCTCCAAAAAACAGAGAAATCATTTTGAATATTAAGAAGATATTTGGCTGTTGTAGCATTAAAACTCTGTATTTGGCTGTGGCATACTTCATAGCATTAAAACTCTGTAACATGTCTTTTTGAAATTTTATAACATGTATGTACAAAATTGATTGCTGTGTTTCGTTACGTCTGCTCTTTAGCTGTCTAAATATCATTTTTCTCCATTGCAGTGCTAAGCTTGCTGGAGGTCAAAGTGCAAAGAAAATACACAACCAGAAGTTCAAGAGTGGACATTCGGGTTCTGTTTTAGGAAGTTTGTTAGACCAAAAACTAAAAAGAGAAATCAGAGAGAATATTTTTCTTTTTGAGTTGTATTTTTTTCTCTCTCCAGATAATCGAAATGTGAAACGTGATCTAAAATTATGGAATATCCACCATTTTGGTAATATTGATCATAAAGTTAAAACTCTAAATAATCAACTCCATGATCTTAATAATCTTCCACATTCTCCTAATAATGTGGAATTGATTAGACAAGTAGAGTTTGATCTAGATCATTGGCAAAAAGTTCAAGAAGAATTTTATGCCCAAAAATCTAGACAAGAGTTTTACAAATCCTTTGACAGGACAATCGGATTTTACCATAACTATGCCAATCAAGGAAGCATTTCAACCATATTAATGCTCTTAAATTGGATACAAGGCGGTGGGTTAATGATAGAGCCGATCTTGAAATCCTTTGGTAAATCACTTTAGTTCCATTGGAACTAGTTCTAATCCTTATAGAAACCCCGACATTCTTAATTGTATTGATCCTTGTATCTCAAGTAGTGAAAATACGATCTTCTTAGACTCTGTTTCTAAGCAAGAAATTAATGATACAATTAACCAAATGACTCCCGGATCGCCCTGTGGCCTCGATGGTTTCCACCAGTGGTTTTATAAGGAGAATTTAGAACTTCTTTTTAGATGATGTTTGGAAGGTAGTTAATCGTTTTGAGTCTAAACACCTTTTAAAAGAAATGAATCACACTTTCCTCTCTCTTATTCCGAAAGTCAATAACCCCTCTAGTCCCTCTGAGTTCAGACCTATTTCTTTGTGCAACTCTATTTACAAAATTATTTCAAAAATTATTGTAAATAAATGAAACCTCTTTTGAGTAAAATGATAAGTCCATACCAGGCTGCTTATGTCCCTGGAAGACAAGTAGAGTTTGATCTAGATCATTGGCAAAAGTTCAAGAAGAATTTTATGCCCAAAAATCTAGACAAGAGTTTTACAAATCCTTTGACAGAACACCGGATTTTACCATAACTATGCCAATCAAGGAAGCATTTCAACCATATTAATGCTCTTAAATTGGATACAAAGGTAATGGGTTAATGATAGAGCCGATCTTGAAATCCTTTTGGTAAATCACTTTAGTTCCATTGGAACTAGTTCTAATCTTTATGTAAACTCCGACATTCTTAATTGTATTGATCCTTGTATCTCAAGTAGTGAAAATACCTGATCTTCTTAGACATGTTTCTAAGCAAGAAATTATTGATACAATTAACCAAATGACTCCCTCGGATCACCCTGTGGCTCGATGGTTTCCCACTGTGGTTTTATAAGGAGAATTTAGAACTTCTTTTAGATGATGTTTGGAAGGTAGTTAATCGCTTTTGAGTCTAAACACCTTTAAAAGAAATGAATCACACTTTCCCTCTCTTATTCCGAAAGTCAATAACCCCTCTAGTCCCTTCGAGTTCGTGCCTATTTCTTTTTCAGGTAACTCTATTTACAAAATTATTTCAAAAATTATTGTAAATAGAATGAAACCTCTTTTGAGTAAAATGATAAGTCCATACTAGGCTGCTTATGTCCCTGGAAGACATATTCAAGATAATGTCATAATTGCTCATGAGTTGGTGCACTCCATGAAAAGAAAAATGAAAAAAGATAAATGGGGTGTCATGTGCCTTAAACTTGATATGTCTAAGGCCTTTGACAGAGTGGAATGGAGTTTCTTGAGAGATATCTTAAGATCTTTTGGGTTCTCTCGACCATTGGTGTGACTTAATTCATCAATGTGTTAGTACTAACAAAGATATCTATAATGTTAAATGGTTCTCCATGTGAATCCTATAGACCAACTAGGGGCCTGAGACAAGGAGATCCCTTGTCTCCTTACTTGTTTATCATTGTCATGGAATCCTTCTCTAGATACATCATGCATGCTGAAAATTGTAACCTAATACATGGTTTTAAAGTCACTAGGGATGCCCCTAGTAAAAGCCATCTTCTCTTTGCAGATGACTTGTTAATCTTTTCTAAAGCCTCTCATTCTGAAGCCACTAATTTACTGAGTTTAATTAATGACTTTAGTATGGCTTCAGGTCAAGTGATCAATCTTCTAAATCTAGGTTGTTTTTTTTTCAGTAATAATGTGCAACCTCACCATGTTGTTTCTCTAATAAATGAGTTAAAAGTGAAGAAGATAACTCTTAATAAAAAATACTTAGGCATCCCTTTATTCATTTCTAGAGCTAGGTCTGATTCTTTCAGCCATTTAAATGAACATTTTGATAAGAGGGTTGCTAAATGGAAAGGAAAACATTTCAATCAAGCAGGTAGGTCTGTGATGGTCCAAAATGTGTTAAAGACATCTCCTATTTATCACATGAACACTTTTACAATTCCTGACAAAATTATCAACAATATGGAGTCTTCCCAAAGAGACTTCTGGTGGGGTAAGTCTAGAGCAGGGGGATCTATCTTAGGGGCTGGCCAAGGATTTGCACTCATAAATTTCAAGGGGGTCTAGGATTTCGCAACCTTAAGCATGTAAATCTCTGTCCCTTTTGACTAAAACCGCGTGGAACACTATTCATAATCCCGATAAATTATGTGTTGTTATACTAAAATGCAAATACTTTAAACACTCGTCATCCTATTCATGTCGTTAGAAAAGGTAGAATGTTCCCGGGTCTCGGAGAAGTATTAGTTTGGGACTAGAGGTCATTAAAAATAACTCTATCTCGGGAAGTCAAAAAGGTGATTGCATTTCGCTTTTGATGATAACTCGGATTCCCGATCTTTGTGGAACCTAAGTGTATAGCGTATCCTAACCCTAATGCTTTTGTGTCTGCTTTTATTGATAAGGAAAATAATACTTGGAACAATGACCTTGTTAATGCTTTTTTCTCTCCACGGAATGCTAGTAGAATCCTTAGTATTAGGATACCATGTTCAGGCGATGATAGACTTATTTGGCCTTACACAAAGAATGGAAAGTTTTCCGTCAAATCGGCTTATAAACTGATTTCTGGTCAATATGCATATATCAACAACTCTCAGAGTAGTAACCTTGTTTATAAAAAACTGTGGAACCTGTCAATTCTTCCAAAAGTTCAGATCTTTGTTTGGAAATGTTATGAGTGTATCCTTCCTGCTAAATCTGTTCTTGCTCGATACTCTAATGAACATGATACTTCTTGTAGTATGTGTAATGCTGGTATAACTGAATCTCCTGAACATATCATTTTCCATTGTGCTTTTTCAAAGAATGTTTGGGCTCTCACCCCATATGTAGATACTATTGAACAGGATTGTGATTTAAATATTAATATTCATGATTGGGTTCACAAATGGTTATCCGATGATAATCTTAGGCGGTCAGCAGGTGCTATATTTTCAATTGCTTGGAGTGTATGGAAAGAAAGATGCTCCAGTACTTTCCAAGGGAAAACTCTCAACCATTTCTCTACAGCTAGACTTGCACTCAAGCTTGTTAATGACTCAGAACTGTTTTTGAGTAATACTAGTCCTCTGAATATACATAGGACTGATCCTGTAGAAGAAAAAAACATCACTAATATCACTAGTTCTCTTCCACAGGACCGTCATATTATTTTCAGTGATGCTGCTTTTGATAAGAATTCTAACCTCTCTGGTATTGGTCTGGTGTGGAATGATATTGCAGGTTCATTTTGTGGCTGCAAACTGCAAGCAGGGAATGTAAGGAATGCAGAGGAGGCAGAGAGTCTGGCTTTGCTTGAAGCAGTGAAGTGGGCTAAAGCTAAAGGTTTAGAGAAAGTCTGTTTTGTCAGTGATGCGAAGTCCATCATTGACTCTATCAATTTCAATAGTAACCAATTGTATTGGTATAATAATTCAGTCTTACAAGACTGTAAAACAATTTCATCTAGTTTTAATTTTTCAAGTTCGAATTCTTGCGTAGGAATCATTTAGAGCTGGCTGATAAAGCGGCTAAATTTAGTAGAAGGTCTAGAATCTCGGGTGAATGGTTGGGTTATATCCCGGCCTTCCTTAATTCTGCTATGTAACTCCTTTATTCTTAATACAAACAATTTTTCTATCAAAAAAAAAAATCTGAGAAATTATTTCTCTCTCCCATAGCCACGTATCATACCACGTAGATCCCTACATTTGGACTACCATAGATTGGTCTACCTCTAGTTCGCTTTGCCTGCCGAAATGTACGCAGCGTATCCTTTTCATACTTGCCTATGACAACACCTGTCAAAGAATACACATGTCCAACGTCCACAGGAGAACAACATTGCACATCTTTATACTCTTTTGATAAGACCATGTTTTATGGAACATGTCAACGGTGCTGACCCGATGCCTCACTCAGACATATTTGGCATATATGATCCTTTATACGGGTCAAGTCTCTCAAGATTGTGGAAGCCACCCTGGCTAGCAAGTGAAGGGCGCACACAAGTCCAATGGAGGCACAAGGCATTGGATAAGCATAAATTATTTATTATTACAGATAATATATTTATTTAGGTATTTTATTATATTTTAAGTATTTAATTATTTTATTTAAAATATATTTTAAGTATTTAATTATTTTATTTAAAGTTTATACTATATTTATTTGGAATAGTATTTTAGTAATATTATTGTTTTCTTATTTTCCAAGTAATGTAACCTATAAATATGCCTTCTCAGTTGATTAATCATAACAAGTAAAATATTAAGCAAATTGATTGATTTCTTTGAATCATGACCTTTTGAGCTTGAGATGTTGGCCGTTGAATAAGAAACAAATTGTTTCTTATCATCTTTCCTCTCGAGCATCAAGCTGATGGAATGCCAAGCCCTTCTGCACCCTACGAAGCCTCTTCATATTACAAACTAAGTCCTCCAAATGTTTTATCTCAAAAGCATCCTTCATGTCTTCACAACGAAATTTATGTGTGAACAGTAGAATCTTTGTCCTGCCGCTGAACAACTCAACAACTCTAATTCCTCGATTGATTGGGGGCCAGACATTTTAATTGGGGGCCATGCACTAGATGACAAAAAAGGTCACCCAATCCTAATTTGGGTCACCCCTTATAATTTTTTTTTTTAAATGGCTAAAATGCCTTAGTGATTAGTATTAAGAATTAATTAAC
>JAJJWW010017233.1:0-29479 GCA_023531295.1 Papaver armeniacum
GTGAGCAATACTTGTAGTATGAAGATTAACCACTGTACTTGGTTATCTCGTTCAGTAGAGGCACTGCCACAGTGATGAAATATCTATTCAATGATGCAAGATATGCAAATTTTAACAAAAAAGAAATGAAAGAGCATGGGCTTATGAATGTGAGCTATGAGATGCTAATGATAGATGAGTTATGCTAAATGAGTTAACCTACTGATCTAACAATGTAGCAATGCACTAAGAGAATGCAAGGCAAAGGTGCAAAAATAGGGAAATTTCAGGCTAAAGTTATACTAATCAGAGAAGTAATGAAACTAAGATGCAAGTGACAGGTTAAGTTATACTACAAAAGTACACATAAAGATGGTTAAGTACTAAGTTATTCTATGAATGACTAAAAACAAGAAAAAATATTCAAGGCAAATATATACAGGGTAAGTTATAAAACAAGTGAAGAAAGCAAAGACTCATCGTGGCACACTACCAATTCCCGGTAGCCGGCGCCAAAAACTTGGTAGGCTTGGGAAGGTGGTTTATTTTTCGCCTACTTGTGATATGCAAGTTTACGGTGTCTGTGGAGACACGGGCAAGCACAAAGTCGATCCACGGGGAATTGGTGACGCTATGAAGTTGGTCTAAGGCTTACTAACTGTTTTCTAGTTGAGTGACACAATATGGGAATCGATGTTGATGTCGATACGACCGAGTTGAAAGTTACAAAACTAAAGGCAAGATGAAATACAAATATTGAGATTGCGGGTACTAGGATCGTCAAATCCCCCACTAGTTCCAGTTATGTGATTCAACTAATTTGAGTGTTCTTGTTCCTATGAGATAAGGATAATGTGTCAAGTTTACCACTTATCTAAGGAGTTTCACCAAGTGAGACTTCAATTATCGCCTAAAGATACTACTTGAGCATTAGTTGTCTAGTTAAGCACAACTAATCAAAGAGTTAGCAATAAAGGTTAAAGCATGAGTGAAACACACCCAACCCAAAGTGTTATCCTAACTACAATGGATACATGGCTTTCATTGTGAGAGCAAAGCATTGAGGTATTAGAATTGAACTTCTCTTATACCTTAAGCATGCAAAAACAATTCAGATAAAGTTGAACAACAGAACACAAAACTAGGGTTTCATTTTAATCCTAGCAAATTAAATTAGAACATCACTAACATCATGAAAACAGATTAAAATTGAAATGTAAACTAAACCCTAAAAACTTACTGAGTTCTCTCTCATGAAGAACAAGTGATTTTATACCTCACAATCGCTCGGACTTACAATTAATGAGCACCTTAACTTGTCTCCTCTCGCTAATTCGACTCGTAGCCATGCAAGAGCCGTGGTGAAAACCCTAATTCCATTTATCTCCAACATAGCCTCTAGGGTTAAGAGAGAAGCTAGGTGAGAGATAACTAGAACTAGGGCGGCGGACGGGGCACCGTGGTGGCTCGATGGTTCTGGCGTCAGTAGAAGAAGATGGTGATGGAGGTGAGGTGGTTCCCGCATCCGGTCGGGTGAAGGAGGTGGAGCTCCGGTTTGAGTCGGGGGAAGAAGAAAGAGAAGAGAAGTGAGAAATGAGGTGTTGGTCGATAGATGAAGGGTTTGATGGCTATGGTGTTGAGCGGGTGCAGCGAAAGGTTGATGCAAGGGATGGAGCGAGCGTTGGATCTCGGAAGTGTAAGATCTCACGGCTCAGAAGGAACGGACTCGGATCCGGGTCGGGTCTTGGATAACTCAAGCCCATGTCTTCCTTGTTGGGTTGCAACCGATGCGTGCGCTGGCTTTGGCTTCTGCTCCATAGACGCTTGCCTCCAATTTTCTGCTCTTTTGGCTCCTCAATTTTTCCGAACTTTATTTACTACCTAAAAACACAAAATTAATTAGTACAAATATTTATTCTTGAAAATAAAGAAAATACAGAATCTGGGATAATATCTGATTTCTGAACACAAAAGATGAGCTAAATGCCAATAAAAAGATGTAGAAATATGCAATATTTGGCACTCATCACTTACTCCAATATACTTTCTAGAGAATCAACTAAACAGTCAGACTCAATCTAGTGTAAAGTATATCAAAGAGTTTAATATCTCTAACTCTTAATTCAATCTGCAATCAGTAAACATAAATCTGCGAGCCCGATTGAATATAAGAGGAGTAACTTGAATGGTACCAAAGACCAATGTTCAAGTGTCAATCAATGTAAATCAACAACCAAAGGTTGGATATTCTAATTGATTTATCTTAACACACAACCTGTGATATTTCAATTATATAACAAAATATAATGCGGAAAAGAAATAACACGTACACCGGTAATTTTGTTAACGAGGAAAACCGCAAATGCGTAGAAAAACCGGGACCTAGTCCAGTTTGAACACCACACTGTATTAAGCCGCTACAGACTCTAGCCTACTACCAATTAAATTCGGAATGGACTGTAGTTGAACCCTAATCAATCTCACACTGATTCAAGGTACAGTTGCGTTCCTTACGTCTCTGATCCCAATAGGATAATACGCACTTGATTCCCTAGTTGATCTCACCCACAACGAGGAGTTGCTACGACCCAAAGTCGAAGACTTGATAAACAAATCTGTCTCACACAGAAAAGTCTATAGATTTAATAAATCTGTCTCCCATAAAAATACCCAAGAGTTTTTGTTCCGTCTTTTGATAAATCAAGGTGAATAGGAACCAATTGATAAACCGGTCTTATATTCCTGAAGAACAACCTAGTATTATCAATCACCTCACAATAATCTTAATCGACCGACGAAACAAGATATTGTGGAACCACAAACGATGAGACGAAGATGTTTGTGATTACTTTATCTTGCCTATTAGAGAAATTAATCTCGAGTCAATTATTTCAATTGTACTCAATACGGTAGAATCGGGCAAGATCAGAACACGCAACTACAAAGAAAATAGTTGGGTCTAGCTTCACAATCCCAATGAAGTCTTTCAAGTCGTTAACCTATAGGGTCTCGAAGAAACCTGAGGTTAAAAGAGAATCGACTCTAGTTATACAACTAGTAACACACAGGAGGTTTGGGGATTAGTTTTCCCAGTTTACAGAGTTCTCCTTTATATAGTTTTCTAATCAGGGTTTGCAATCCAAGTTACCTTGGTAACAAAGCATTCAATATTCACCGTTAGATGAAAAACCTGATTCAACCAAGCTAATATCTTTCAACCATTAGATCGAACTTAGCTTGTTATGCATAAATGAAATGTTTCCTCATTTAGGTTTATGTATCCGTACCCAAACGTGTACACCATGTTGGCTCACAAATAGTTAACCGAGGTTAGCCATATGATTACTCTCATATCAACCTTATTCATCTTAACCATAACTAGTTCAAATGACTCAAATAAAACTAGTTAAAGAGTTGTTCAATTGCTATATTCTCATAGAATTAAACAAGAACACAATTGAAGAAAAATCGGTTTGATTCACTAGAATCAATCATGAACATTATAGTCACGGTTTGCAAAGATTGCATTCCTTATTATATATAAGTTTATGTTCATGTTTAAAACCGATTTTAGAACTTTAACCTTCAAGTATGCAAAAGGGTACGCATACTTGAAATACCCGGACTAAGATTGGGTTTCGCCAGTACGCAAACGGGTACGCGAACTTCAAATCCCAGCAGAAATTCTCGGTCATGAACCTGTATGCCAGTACGCCAACGGGTACGCATACTATGGTTCCCGGACATGGATTACATATGTGCAAGAGTACACAACATGACATATCCAATAATGGTTAAGTGTTCTAAACTCTTATTTCAATTATTGAAACTTTCTTAGAGGATGACAATAGTCATTTTCACACACTTAGCATTAAAGAAATTTTCAAGTTATTGAAATAATCATAACGAAACATTCCAAGGCAACACCAAATGATTGTATCACACAAACCGTGTAAGATGTTACTCGGAAATTTTCACATGATATAAGATGAACTTGGTCGAAGTGAAAACTTTCCAACACATATTTCGAGAAATATGTAAGCGAGATAAACTCAGCTCGAAATCTCAAATGTGTATATAGAAAACTATATTGTAATACGACTTATATCTCAATATAAGAGATAGAGTAGAAATAGACTTTCCAAGTGATAGATGAGTTTAAGTCACCACATACCTTTTGTAGATGAAGTTCCACAAGCTCCCCTTAGTAGTTCTTCGTCTTCAAATGATGAACACCGTGAAAACTAAGCTCAACTACACAATCTATGTCCTAGTCCGAGACATTTATAATAGGCTAGAAATCAAGACTTATAGTTTTGATCATTAACATTTACAAACATGCTTGAGATAGCAACGCATGAGAGTTTGAACGAGCAGTGCTCTAACAATCTCCCCCTTTGTCAATTTTAGTGACAAAACTATCAATATATATGGATTACAAAATGAATAAAAATTGTAGCTTCTTATCCAAATGCTTGATCTCCTTGGCATCTTCAACACGACTCGAAAACTTCGTCACTTCCAAGTACTCCATGATTCTAAACGTGTTCAACTCAGCATCATAGTTGTTGAAGATCCGTAGCGATAACAATGAGAAAACAAATGCTCTCAATCATTGTTATACAGTGTCATCGTATTATTACACAACATCAAAGTTCTATTGTATCACAACTTTGACAACAATACTATGGTGATATGTATCACTCCCCCCCTTAGTCAATACTTCATCTCAACATGAAAACCACTCCCCCTTACATAATGATCTGTAAACCATATGTATTTGTAGTATGAAACTACACATTAATTCTCCTCCTTTTTGTCAATATAAATTGGCGAAGGTACGAAAACTAGTGGGATCCTCATGAAATTTTCATAGAGATACTTCATGACCAAAAGAGAATAGCATACCAACTTATTTAGATGCAATCATAAAGCCGAAGCTAAATGCATTCATCAAGGAGTTTATAAAGATACAAGATAACCCCTATAATATTCCACTGCCGCACTCCCCACAAAGATTTGGAAATTAAGCACAAGTTCAATTAAGAACTCTCCCCCATAAAATGTCATTCCCGAAAGAACAACAAAGCCGACCTTGCTTTTACAAGAAAAGAAGGATTTCTTTGGATATAACCAAATCGCATGAAAACAAGAATTTGTATCCAAAAATCTCAATTGAATCAACGACAAAATGATCAACTCAATTGGTCATGCTCGACATAAGAGAACTTATGGAGCAACACAATATGTGCACACAAATGTAGATCGGAGATCGACCAATACTGCGGAATACACAAGGATTCATTCTATTTTCCATCACTATTTTCACAATGACATACAATAGACATAATCCTTGTAAACAAAAGTTTTATCCTTTCTTCCATCAAATAATGACATAAAAGGCTTTAACTTTTGTAAGTCAAAAGTTCATTCTATCTTTTATCAATACTTTCATACCGACATAATAGAGATAACTTTTGAACAAGTATGGGACAGTCACAGGTTCACGGACGTAAACAACATATCCCATAACAATTTGCAATATATAAAATCATAAAGATTAAAATTGCAAAAATCATCTTCCAAAAAACTTAGAATTTAAATAAATAAATATAAAAAAATGAAGATGAAAACGTTGGACATAGCTATGTGTACTCACGATAATGTCTATTCCAAAACCTAGCAATCCTTCTAAAAACACAAGAAATAAATTCTCATAAGAAGTTTACTAGTCATAAAGACAAACTCGTAATGCACATACAAGATGATTTGTCCTTAGAGGGTATAATCAATCTTTTTTGCACGGATTTACACCAAGAATAGCTACCAAAGGCGTATAAAAAGATTTTTGTAACAAAGAATAGCATACAAAGTCATTAACGACCATGCACCATCGTTCACATAAGATGATTGTGAACATTCAAGAATCCCATAGCAATGCGTACTACAGCCCATTCTTGAACTTCCTTCTCTGTGATTCACCAACAACATTCTTGTAAAATCTACAAATGAGCTTAGAAGAGTATTACTCCAAGAATCCGAGTGCCCAAGTCCAAGAGAATTGGAACAAGTGCGACGAAACGGAGCAAAACACTCAAAAATAATAGACGGGACAAATAATAATCTTAACTCATCCAAATTCAAGAATTCTCATCTCCATTTTGAAGATAATTCAAAGTGGAAGAGAATGCAAAAAGAATGAGGTCATTCCGAGTTCATAAGAAGAAGTTACGGCCAAAACATGTTTACCGAATATCGACGTCTATAGGAAAGTATGCATACGGGTTTGCAAACGAATTTTCATGAACTGGGGTAGTATGCAAACGGGTATGCGTACTAAAATCCCTGGATTTTGATTTTAAATGATGGTATGCATACCTGGTATGTGTACCATGAAGTCCAAACATCCCGAACTACTATTTTCAAACCTAAACATTTAACAACCTTAAACACAGATCATGTTAGGTAGAAATGAACGATAAGAAAGGTACATGGATCATAATAAGTACTCTAAGCAAATAAAAACACAAATCTTGCTCAAGTTAATAGACATACCTTTTTAGAAGAATCCAATCGAATTTTACAGCCTTACCGAACATAATCTGTGTGCCCCAAGTTTTTGTGCTTCCCTCGCCGTATACATAACAGGGCATTCCTTGGTGAGGATGTGCTTACAACACACTCAAGTTGTGTTGAGGTGAACAATGTCTTGCTCACCACAAGTGACTTTTGGATTATCATGAAAGAGATCGCTTTTAGAACCTTTCACATCGAAATCCATCTTTCCAAAGAACTTTTTAAGTTCCAACATCATGGATCTTTGCCTTCTCCATAGTCATGGAATTTTCGGAACATAATTGACTTTCTTTGGTATCCACTTCGATTGCGTTTAGGAACAACTAGGAACCTTCTTCCCATTACTCTCTTCTAGAATTCTCGGAAGAGAATTGGATTGACTATTCTTTTGCAAGTTAGTCTTTCTCCAATTGGGAGCATCGGATCTTGTCTTCGTCTTTACGAAGTTATCCTTTTGATAACCATTACGATTGTGAAAAGGATTAAATATGACGTTTATAGGAAAATCTAAGTTTATCACAGAACTGATTCCTTTGCCTAAAGGTTGGACAGTTACAACCTGTAACGTTAAGAGGATCAGTCTTAGCGTATGATCTTGGTTTTACAACTTCTTGTGATGCCCAAACAAGAATATCATGAAGTTTCTCATTCCTTATACGGAAACGACATCTCCTTTCTAGGTGACCTTTATTTCCGTAATAGTGGCAAACATAAGGAATGTTCTTACCTTGATCCCTATGTGCTGACTTTGGAGGTTGATATACTTTGCTCTTTTTAACCTTAACTTCCGGTGAAGGTATTTCACTTTTTCCATCAGTGGAAACCTTTTGTTGAGAAGAATCACTAGCCTTGATAAATTTTACCTCTTTGCTAATACTTGGAGCATCTATTCCCTCAAAGCCCAATCCTCGTGTATCACGATGATTTTTACTTGGTTCTAGCATAGTGGTTAATTTGCTTGAACTAGTATTGAACTTTTTCAAGTCATCTTCCAACATCTTGATTTTATCAAGAGCAGCAGCTAAATCAGACTCAAGACGTTTTTCTCGGGCGAGAAAAGCGCTTTCTCTGTCATCAAAACTTGCTTGCTAGGAGTTAATCCTTCCTTAATTTCTGCAAGTTTCTCTTCTAACAAGAAGTATTTTTGATAAACACGATCACATTCAAGTGATTTTCTACTCAGGTTTTTCTCGGTATCTTTGAGGACTGATTCGCAAGAGCGATTCCGACCATAAAGACCTCCGTAAATCCTTTTCAATTTCTTGTTTTCTCGACAGAGAGGAGTCAGAAGAGGTGTGACATGAGAAGTTGTAATCTTCTTAATTTTCAACGAATCCAAAAACTTAACATATACTGAGACTTCCTCATCAACATCTCTATCAATATCTGAATCACCTTCATCAGAAAGTTCATCCAACTATTCTTCTAGAGTGTTTCCCAATCAACAGTTTTTTCATTCAAAAAATGTTTAGATATTGACTTAGATGTGACAGTTCTCTTAGGTGAATTCAAGCTTTGAAAAATCATCTGGTAATTTCTGACCTGGTACGTTGTTAGAGATAAACTCGTCCATAATAATCAGATTGCTACAAACACAGACTAATGAGGTCTTAACGTGTTTGCCCGCTCTGATACCAATTGAAAATGCGGGGGTCTAACAACCACACCCAACAATTAGTTTAGAAATCTGAGAGAACTTACTCCAATATAATTTCTAGAGAATCAACTAGACAATGGACTCAATCTAGAGTAAAGTATATCAAAGAGTTTAATATCTCCAACTCTTAATTCAATATGCAATCAACAAACGTAAATCATGAGCCCGATTGAATATAAGAGGAGTAACTTGAACGGTACCAAAGACCAATGTTCAAGTGTCAATCAATGTAAATCAACAACCAAAGGTTGGATATTCTAATTGATTGATCTTAACGCATAACCTGTGATATTTCAATTATATAACAAAATATAATGCGGAAAATAAATAACACAGACACCATAATTTTATTAACGAGGAAAACCACAAATGCAGAAAAACCCCGGGACCTAGTCCAGTTTGAACACCACACTGTATTAAGCTGCTACAGACTCTAGCCTACTACCAATTAACTTCGGACTGGACTGTAGTTGAACCTTAATCAATCTCACACTGATTCAAGGTACAGTTGCGTTCCTTACGCCTCTGATCCCAGCAGGATACTACGCACTTGATTCCCTTAGTTGATTTCACCCACAACCAAGAGTTGCTACGACCCAAAGTCGAAGACTTGATAAATAAATCTGTCTCACACAGAAAAGTCTATAGATTGAATAAATCTGTCTCCCATAGAAATACCCAAGAGTTTTTATTCCGTCTTTTAATAAATCAAGGTGAACAGGAACCAATTGATAAACCGGTCTTAAATTCCCGAAGAACAGCCTAGTATTATCAATCACCTCACAATAATCTTAATCGACCAAATGAAACAAGATATTGTGGAATCACAAACGATGAGACGAAGATGTTTGTGATTACTTTTATCTTGTCTATCAGAGAAATTAATCTCGAGTCAATTATTTCAATTGTACTCAATACGATAGAATCGGGCAAGATCAGAACACGCAACTACAAAGAAAATAGTTGGGTCTAGATTCACAATCCCAATGAAGTCTTTCAAGTCGTTAAAATACCTGGTCTCGAAGAAACATAAGGTTAAAGGAGAATCGACTCTAGTTATGCAACTAGTAACACACAAGAGGTGTGGGGATTAGTTTTCCCAGTTGCCGGAGTTCTCCTTTATATAGTTTTCAAATCAGGGTTTGCAATCCAAGTTACCTTGGTAACAAAGCATTCAATATTCACCGTTAGATGAAAAACCTGATTCAACCAAGTTAATATCTTTCAACCGTTAGATCGAACTTAGCTTGTCACACACAAATGAAATGTACCCTCATTTAGGTTTATGTAACCGTACCCAAACGTGTACACCATGTTGGCTCACAAATATTTAACCGAGGTTAGCCATATGATTACTCTTATATCAACCTTATTCATCTTAACCATAACTAGTTCAAATGACTCAAATGAAACTAGTTAAAGAGTTGTTCAATTGCTATATTCTCATAGAATTATACAAGAACACAATTGAAGCAAAATCGGTTTGATTCACTTGAATCAATCACGAACATTATACCCACGGTTTGCAAAGATTGCATTCCTTATTATATAAAAGTTTATGTTCATGTTTATAACCGATTTTTGAACTTTAACCTTCAAGTATGCAAACGTGTACGCATACTTGAAATACCCGGACTAAGATTGGGTTTCGCCAGTACGCAAACGGGTACGCGAACTTCAAATCCCAGCAGAAATTCTCGGTCATGAACTCAGACGCCAAAGACGCAAACGGGTATGCATACTTAGGTTCCCGGATTTCTCTAACCAACAGGTACGCAAACGGGTGCGCATACTATGATTCCCGGACATGGATTACATATGTGCAAGAGTACACAACATGACATATCCAATAATGCTTAAGTGTTCTAAACTCTTATTTCAATCATTGAAACTTTCTTAGAGGATGACAATAACCGTTTTCACACACTATTGGCATCAAAGCAATTTTCAAGTTATTGAAATAATCATAACGAAACATTCCAAGGCAACACCAAATGATTGTATCACACAAACCATGTAAGATGTTACTCGGTAAATTTCGCATGATATAAGATGAACTTGGTCAAAGCGAAAGCTTGCCAACACATATTTCGAGAAATATGTAAGCGAGATAAACTCAGCTCGAAATCTCAAATGTGTATATAGAAAACTATATCGTAATATGACTTATGTCTCAATATAGGAGATAGTGTAGAAATAGACTTTTACTACACCATTTTTAAGGATTCGCAACGGCCTGGAGCTGTTGCTGACTGGTGTCGCAACGGCTGATCTCTGTTGCAAAAGACCGTGTTGCATTTTTTCGCAACTGCATAGGCTCCGTTGCGACTCCCGGTCAGAAACAGGGTTTCACAACAGAAGAGTAGCGTGGCTAAGCTGTTGCGAATGACAGGAATACCCCTACCCAGAACTATATGTTATTGGTTCTGGTTCTAATTTAGCAACATATCAGCGACGTTGCTAATTTTTTGCAACAGAAAAAAAAAGGTCAAGTCTTCATTGACCTGGTCAAAATCCATTTCCCCAAAATTTACCCCATGTAGTTACCCAGTTCCCCATATTCATCATCTCCACAGATATACAGATTACAATGTCATTCATTCAATGGACTTACAAAACGGTATTATATGATGAAAAAAGGATTCTTAATTCAATTGAAGTTAACAAAAAGTATGAGTATTTGATACAAATGTATACTAAGTATCACTA
Source organism: Papaver armeniacum (assembly GCA_023531295.1). Taxonomy (NCBI): domain Eukaryota; kingdom Viridiplantae; phylum Streptophyta; class Magnoliopsida; order Ranunculales; family Papaveraceae; genus Papaver; species Papaver armeniacum. Next base: position 10,922 of record JAJJWW010017233.1, read on the forward strand.
CATGTTTCAAAAAAATAACAACTAGTGTACACATAGAAACTTGGTTGCTAAGTTCAGTTCATAGAAAGTTACGAAATTCCTAAGTTGGGTTGAATCTAATTCTAATGAGAAATTAGATTCCTAAGATCATTTCCAGACAATGAATATCCAAAATACGATCACTCAAGGCTTGAGATCAAGGGACAACCTGAACCTGGGAGCCTTATCTAAGGCCTTGGTGTCAAGATGGACTTGAGTTTGAGCTCGTGTTGTATGAGACCATCAAGCTTCCCTTGGTTGTTGAGCCTGTACTTCACATATGTTAAGGGATCAACTGCATACAAACCTCCTACCGTGATTGTGTTCTCATTGGTGGTCCTCAAAGCATCAAGATGGTGCACATATGAGGCAATTGGAGTATATCCCTTATCAAACCTAAAAATAAAATCCAAAGGAAGGGTCATGCAAAGTGCTACTGGGTAAAACATTCCCATAATCCAATAACCCAAACGATCAAAACCGTATTTGTTGTGGTTGCTTGAAGTTGGAAGACTTCCTTAAAGCTTTGTAGTATGGATTAGTCGGACTAATTCCAGCATTGTACTTTGTCAAAGCACCCGCACTTGTACCATAACCAGCCTATGCACAAAAAACGAATCTAGGGGAAACCACGGTTGATGTATCATCAACTGCAGAGGACTGGTTCAGGCCAACAGCTGACGTGACGGTTGCATGATGATGGAAGTATTGCACCTGTACCTACATCAGAATAAAAATGATTGTAGATTTAGTACATCAGAACAAAAATACTAACTATATAAGTAATAGGTTTTGAGCATGTAATTTTATTTTTAAAAGTTAAGCTAGTAGTTGAGGTATCTTAAATGAAGCAATTGCTTTTGTTGCATGCATAATATCCAAGGATGTCAGGGTTGGTACCTTGCCAGAGTTGTAGTTGGGCCAAAATACAAGTTGATCTTCTTCTGCCATATATCGTGCTGCAAATTATGAACACATGCCAAAAGAAGTCTGCTTAAGGACTTGGGAAGCATATCCAGCATTCTTACATTTTAAAAATTCACAAATGGTCTGCACTGTTGTTCATGGTATATCTACCCCCACAAAACCTAAATTGGGTCTTGAAAACTTGAGTTGAAGCACACGAAATACGACTACGCCATATATGCTAGAAGACATGAAAACAATAATAATGTCAGACACACAATAGAGAGAATGGAAAAAACAAGATATTACAACAGCTTCTCTCCTGCATCCCGAGATGAAGAAAAACATGAGAATGGACAAAACAAGATCTTCCAAAAGAACTAATCAATATATAAGAAACTTATAAATGAAAAAACCTTCATATGTTGAAAGCACCACCAAGTACGCCAAAATTTATCTCCACTTATTTCCACTTTAGAAAGGAAATGGAACTGAAATGGAACAACTTGCAATCCGATTTGTGTATTTAAGATAGTCTTTGGATCAAGTTAACCTCCCCAAAAGAATGTTGATTTGGTTAAAAAGGAGCAAAATATATCATTTCCTTAACGAAGGATATAAGTACCATGTCATTTGTTTCTCTTGCACGCTGCAAAATCTGCTAGAGGTCTTCAACTCTCTCAAGGGTATCTAAACCACCCAATGAAGCTTCCTTTTAGAAATCCGACTTTTTCTTCCCGGAGTTGACTTCTTTCATCATATTTATAACTGTCTCCGTAGATGGGAACAGAGTTTCTGCAACATTTTCAAATGTAAGACCCACAAATATAAGAAAATAAATAATTACCTGAAAGCTCTAATGAATAAGAACAGTCAATTTAAGATTTCAAAGGCATCGAACAGCTTAAAACTTTGTACAAGTTTGACATTACCAACATTTAATTCTTAATTAGATACCTGAGGGAAAATATTTCAAATCTGCACTACTCCATGCAGCCAGCATGAAACACATGAGACATAATGATCCCCAAAGCGTTCATACACAACCAATAGAAACTGTGAGTTTGAATGATGAACCCTTTGTAACTTCCGCCTTACTATCTACTTCATTGTCAGTAACTCTGAATGATGATGGGCAGTCTTCATCATTTGCACGTCTCTGGGAAGACAATATGAATAATGTAAGAATATGAATAATGTAAGTCATTCAATTCATGCTTATTAGATATAGAAAGTGTTCATATGGTTCGAAAGGGAGATTAAATTAGCTTTGAGGGAATCATTTGGGGTAATGGGGTCTGTGGCATGATAGACAATTTTTGTGTCTAATTTGATCTCAATACTATATATTGTTGGCACTCGATTTTGTACTTATTATGGTGTTTTATGTGTGTGTAGTTATTTTTGGGGAATAAACATTTTTGGAAAATTCGGATCGAAAAATTATGCGGAGCACCCCCGGAGGACATTTTCTATTCGGACTCCCACTTTGAAGGGGTAACCCAATTACTAAGAGGCACCCAACTGATATTCGCACCCACAGCTGTTGGATAAGGGACACCTTCTTCTCCATTTCAAAAATCAGTTTTGGCGGGAAAACTTAGTTCTCACCTGCAGAATTTTCGTTCGAGATTTGAAGGCCTTTTCATGAGATTTAATTGCCGATTTTTGTTGGGTCGGCTCAATAAAGCTAAACAGGGATGGTATGGGATTTGGAATTAGTTAAATATGGCTGGATAATCCATTCGGAGCAAAAACAGGGCAAGCTCTCTCGGGAAAATTACTGAGATATTTTGGGAAGGTTTGTGTGTTTCCAGCGTGCCAATCTTCTTATGGAATGTGTATGAGTCTGTTGAGAGTATGAAGAGTACGTGCAGACGCGTGAAGGAGTTAATAATGGTAACTATTCCCTGTAAACTTCCGTGGAGAATAAAGGTCATTAATGGAGAATTATATGGAGTTATGGAAGATATTTCTTGTGCATGAGAGGCTATATAAGGTCATGGAGAGATAGGGGAGAGTTTGGGGGGAGAGTTTGGGACAGTTTAGAGCAACAACGGAGAGGTTTGATCGAGTTGCAGAGAATATTTCTCTGCTGATTCTGCTGAAGAACACGAAGAACAATGACGCACGTTGGACAGTCGTTTATGCTACAGTGATACGACTCACAGACGAGGGTCGTAATACGGAAGACAGTCTTAAAATTACAGCAACAGAAACACTTTACATGTATCGTTCTCTGTAATAGTCCGTTTGTAACAAATAAAACTGTTACAAACCCGGTTTTATAATTTCTTCTCCCTTTTCATCTTTGTAAACACCTTTTTGAGCAATGAAAAAATCCTTTGAGAGTGTTTTCACCATGCGGAGCTAGAACCCATCACTGGGACGACGGAGGAAGCTGTTTTGCACCTGTGTGGTAATTCTATTTAATTCCTTTATGACTATTTGCACTATTATAATTGATTTATGATTTTCTTGATTATTTGTGAATTCGTTAGATGTCGCATGCTTAGTCTTAGGTACTTTAGATGCGTCATGCTTGTGAATTACATATAATTCTTTATAAAATCTACCTTGGCAAAGAATTAGAGTCGATGTTTGTTATTTTATGAGCTTTAATTGTCCGGAATTAATAGATGAACCGCATGAATGTGAGAATTGGTGGAATCCAGAGTCCCAGTAACTCTCTTCATCTTGTGACATAAATTGTATATAGTATCTATTTTTATTATTTTTCTTTATTAAATCCTAAAATCGATTTCAACAAGTCCGAGTGAACGACAACTCTACTTACCACTATTCTAAATTCGATCAATTTTTGGCGCCGCCGACGCGGACTTGTGTATAGATTTGTTTTTAGGTTTCATTTTTCTTTTTATTATTTTTGTTCTTTTTTATGCGTTTGGGTATTTCTGTTTGCTTTCAGATTTGGAGTGGAGCGAAAGAAAAAGAGAAAATGCTGAAAAGAAAAGCAAAGCCAAAATAGGAAAGAAAAGAGAGATCCGAAAGGAGTGAAGAACAAAATTTTGTATATAGTGTTGTTATTATTATTATTATTATTTATTTTTTTAGAAACTGTAATTAGGTAATTATTTTTGTAATCTTTTATTTTTGGACATTTTTTGACATTGAACATTGGACATTATTAATTATAAACCCTAAGGAAGGGTTAATTTAAATATAAACTGCACAGGGAAGGACGGTGATTACGATATCACCTCGACCCCTCGGGTTCGTACATGACATAGGAGTTGTGGCCCAAGTCGACCTCAACGGTTCATCCCCCATCTGGAACGGGAGGTAAGAATTCTAAACACCCGCGAATCTCCTGTCAAGCGGGTTTACTGGATGATTTCGTGTGAATATATGTCGAGGAACCGAATCCATTGCTTTAATTTCCTAGTAAAGGGCAAGGACAGGCCATACAAGATAAGAGTTCGGATTTCATCACCGTTCTCTTCTTGCCCGCCTTAGGAAAACGAAACCAAACACGAACCTAAGCCTAAAATTTTGACTAGAACGAGACCGATAGAGTAACGAGCTTAATAGGAAAGCCATTTGAAAAATATTGGTTACTCTTTAAGCATAGTTCGAAGTTCATGATGGTTTCTGTAAGTTGAATGCGTGACTGCGCCGCCTTGTAATGCGGTGAGGCCTTGGGTATCAAAGTTCCACGCAGCTTCCCTCGCCTCTATTCAACTTACTTAAACTCGGATTGATTCAAGAGGGGTTTGGTCAGATTGTAACGAATTCCCTTTCGAAGGATTAGAAGTTGGTCTAGAAACAATCTAAGTGGAGCCATCATGCTTTTTGTTTGCTAGAAATCAGTAGGTTTGTTGTGGTCGAGTCAGCCTTGTTTGTTCTTGTGTAGAATTCCCTTGTAGTTAGGATGTCAAACTGGTATTATAATAGCCATCACAATGAATATGAATATCCAACTGAACAATATGGACATCACTCTTTTTATGACCAGAGTGTGAATAGTGGTTGGGGACGCCAACCTTTTGAAGGTTATGGGTCATACCATGATGAGCCCAATTACTATCCACACGTGCATCAGTCTTACGAGCAAAACGATCCTCCAATTTCTTTAGAAGAGTCTCTCAAGAGTTTCAATGAGTCAACACAGAAGTTTCACTTATTTATGAAAGAGACTTATAATATTCCGCTTCCAAAAGAGTCCGTAGAGCAGTCAACTAAGATGTCTCTAGAAGAGTCCCTCAAGCAATTTACTGAGAGTACAAATAGGATTGTGGAAAAATTTGCTCAAGATAGTCTTAAATTCCAATATAGTGTTCCCAATACCACCCTTGAAAATAAGGATAATTTTTATTCACATAATCAAGATGACGAGGTTAGAATTGGTAACACTACTTGTTTAGATGAGGTTCGATCATTTTCGTATAATAATGATTATGATGAGGATAGTATTGATGAAGAATCTGAAATATATAGGCATAGTGATCAGGAATTTGTTACTCCATTTGAGCTTTATAATGATAATGTTATTTCTAGTACAAATCCAAATAATTTTAATAATTATTCACCTATTCAAAAGGATGAGGATTTGACTAGAGATACCCCCGTTTTAGAGGATGTAGTATTTCCTTTTGATTACGAATCCAATGATGGTTTAGAGGAACGAGTATATTTTGAGTCTAGCGAAACAATAGACTTAGAAAAAGAAAATGAACTCGTAGAGATGAGTGAGTATGTACCTGACTTAGAAGAATCAATTGACCATTTTCGGGAATCGATGACCTTGAAATTAGGGAAGTTGTGATTAGTCTTTTAGAGACACCGAAAATTCTAAGTTTGGGGGTGATTATCATTCTCCATGTGCCTTAACTCTTAGAAAGGTCCCTAACTTGGGACTTGACATATGTGCCTCAACCATTTTAAAAGATTATCTTCATACACTTTTTCTAGAACCTAGTTGTGTCCATAAAGAAGTTCAGTTGTTAAGAACCCATCCTCTGGTTGATGTGGTTAACCCAGGCTATGATATTACGATTGATTTTGTTTCCCACCAAATATTTTTCAACCAATTGTGGGAACGTATAAGTTTCAGATGTGTCAATTATTAAGTTTTGAGGCTAAACCTAATTACTTTAGGAGATTAGGGTCGACACATTTGCTAAAGAATGACCACTACTGTGGTCAATTGTGTGAGTCAAGTCGATTGACTTAGAGGATCCCCGATTATTCGGGTTATTGTTATGTGCTTCTAAGTTCTTAACTCTAGAACCCGATCTTGAGATATTGAGGAAATCCAGTAGATGAAAACTTTTTATCTAGATCCTTTTATAGATACCGAACCAGAACCACAACTATATGTAGTTGTCTTAAACAAAACAATATATAAGGGTGTGTTGGATAAACTGGTTTTATCCATATGGTTAGCACTTTTTGATCCAGATGAGAGCAGCTATTCCGAACCAAAACTATCGAGGTGACTAATCTCTAAACAAAACTTTAAAATATATGGGAGGTAACCCAATATTCATGGTAATATCTTTCTATCTCTTTTTCTTAAAATGGTAACAGTTTCTCCTTGTTCATGTTTTTAATTTCATCTTTTTTTGAGGACAATGTTAGATTTAAGTTTGGGGGTATGGGAGAAACCTTTTAGTTGCGGTATTAATAAATAAACTCTAGAGCCTAGAAATTTATGTTTATTAATCGGCACTAACTAATCTAAGTGGATGGGAACTTGGTTCTAGGAGTTGAGGAACCAATGATTAGATGGAAAAATCTAGAAGAGTCTATTCATAAAAGCACGAGCTCGGGTGTTAGAAAAGAAAACATGGTAGTTTCGCCATATCCTCGTGATGGAAACATCGAAAGAATCCCGATCACTTCTCTTTCTTTTTATTTTTACCATTACTAGGGTGAAATAGAGTGACTTAGATCACAAAAAAAAAAAAAAAAAAAAAAAAAAAAAAAAAAAAGGAAGAAAGACCAGTACCACTAGATCATAGGAATAAATACAATAAAGTCGACCAGGGCGGTTGGTATTGGTGCCCTTGTATATGCCGGCATACTATGAGTTGACCTAGAGTTAGGATTATCGACCTCCGGTTCCCTTGTATATGCCAAAGTGTGTTGATATTAGTCCGTTAGCTTTGGGACCGATATCTCGATCCATTAGGATAGGTTCACCTTAGTCAACATCATCTATGTTTTTATCTACATCCATCTTCTTAATCTATCCATGTGATTGGTTGACTCAGGTTTATGATGTCCGTCTAAAACTATCTGAGTAGAGCTCTGTCACTTTATATGAATTATAGTATGCTTGAGTGCAAACTCGTGTACATCAATTGGAATTTCGCATCAGGGTACTTCCTCCTATACTCAATGATTGTATGCCAACCAAGGAGATTCTTTAGTGCTTTCCAAGGTTCCTGCGTAGATAGCTAGGGTGCGGAGTAAAGGTTTTGTGGGTACACCTCTCGGTAAACCCTCAGGAGACAACACTCGCCGCTAGGGCCACCTAGCGGTTTAACGACTTGCTACACGTGCTAAGTGTAGTCATTTTATATTCTAGAATAAATTTGCTCGAGGACTAGCAAATAATAAGTTTGGGGGTATTTGATAGACACATTTTTGTGTCTAATTTGATCTCAATACTATATATTGTTGGCACTCGATTTTGTACTTATTATGGTGTTTTATGTGTGTGTAGGTATTTTTGGGGAATAAACATTTTTGGAAAATTCGGATCGAAAAATTATGCGGAGCACCCCCGGAGGACATTTGCTATTCGGACTCCCACTTTGGATAAGGGGTAACCCAATTACTAAGGGGCACCCAACTGATATTCGCACCCACAGCTGTTGGATAAGGGACACCTTCTTCTCCATTTCAAAAATCAGTTTTGGCGGGAAAACTTATTTCTCACCTGCAGAATTTTCGTTCGAGATTTGAAGGCCTTTTCATGAGATTCAATTCTTGATTTTTGTTGGGTCGACTCAATACTGACTAAACGGGGATGGTATGGGATTTGGAATTAGTTAAATATGTTTGGATAATCCATTCGGAGCAAAAACGGGGCAAGCTCTCTCGGGAAAATTACTGAGATATTTTGGGAAGGTTTGTGTGTTTCCAGCGTGCCAATCTTCTTATGGAATGTGTATGAGTATGTTGAGAGTATGAAGAGTACGTGCAGACGTGTGAAGGAGTTAATAATGGTAACTATTCCCTGTAAACTTCCGTGGAGAATAAAGGTCATTAATGGAGAATTATATGGAGTTATGGAAGATATTTCTTGTGCATGAGAGGCTATATAAGGTCATGGAGAGATAGGGGAGAGTTTGGGGGGAGAGTTTGGGACAGTTTAGAGCAACAACAGAGAGGTTTGATCGAGTTGCAGAGAATATTTCTCTGTTGATTCTGCTGAAGAACACGAAGAACAATGACGCACGTTGGACAGTCATTTATGCTACAGTGATACGACTCACAGACGAGGGTCGTAATACGGAAGACAGTCTTAAAATTACATCAACAGAAACACTTTACATGTATCGTTCTCTGTAACAGTCCGTTTGTAACAAATAAAACTGTTACAAACCCGGTTTTATAATTTCTTCTCCCTTTTCATCTTTGTAAACACCTTTTTGAGCAATGAAAAAATCCTTTGAGAGTGTTTTCACCATGCGGAGCTAGAACCCATCACTGGGACGACGGAGGAAGCTGTTTTGCACCCGTGTGGTAATTCTATTTAATTCCTTTATGACTATTTGCACTATTATAATTGATTTATGATCTTTCTTGATTATTTGTGAATTCGTTAGATGTCGCATGCTTAGTCTTAGGTACTTTAGATGCGTCATGCTTGTGAATTACATATAATTCTTTATAAAATCTACCTTGGCAAAGAATTAGAGTCGATGTTTGTTATTTTATGAGCTTTAATTGTCCGGAATTAATAGATGAACCGCATGAATGTGAGAATTGGTGGAATCCCGAGTCCCAGTAACTCTCTTCATCTTGTGACATAAATTGTATATAGTCTCTATTTTTATTATTTTTCTTTATTAAATCCTAAAATCGATTTCAACAAGTCCGAGTGAACGACAACTCTACTTACCACTATTCTAAATTCGATCATGGCAACAAGTATTACCTTCACATTGGTGAGATCCACATGATGTTCCTCAAGGAAGTTGATGAATTATTTGAAATTTTGTTCTGTGGGGAGGTAGTGGCCGTTGTATGGCAAAATTGCCCACATAAAGTCACGAAGGAAGCAAATTGTAAATTACTTGGCACAAAAACATTATGAAAATTTCTGCAAATACAAAGATGCAACAACGATGCATACCTCAAGAACTCCATCATGAGCCACTAATCTTCCAGCCGTTGTTGTAGCACCACCGGATAGAAAACTCGAGTGAGAAAACTGTCCCTTTTTCTTCTTCCCAACATACAATGATCTCGATGTGCTTAGGAAAAAAATCCATTTGAAACCTTCAACAGTGTCCACACACTCTCCACCTTGTTTGTAGATGAGCTTTCCATCTTCCACGATTACTTCATAGACTTCCCTCTCTTTCTGAAAGATCAGAACAAATGAACTGTGAGTTAGGCAATTAAAACCCTTAACTGTGAGTTAATCAATTTATTGAGCCTATTGATTAAGACTTACAGGTCAAATATATTCGATGTACTGTTATTGAATTGTGCTCATTGAGCAGCTCATTAATTTCATCAATACATCAATGATTCATGTAATAACTTCATCTCTCCCGCAAACCCTTAAATCCATCTCGCATAACAACCTTCAAATCACTTGCCATAACTCTTGGCTCAATAGAATAACTACTTCTCATTGCACTTTGACCTCAAGAACTCCACCAAAATCAAGCTATATAGGAACTGAACTTGTAATCTTGACACTACTTGATTAAAGAGCAAAGATCTCTAACTCACTGTAGTGTAACACCACCATCGTTCCCAATCTCTTCCAGCAAACCCATTCTCAGTATCACCATTTTCGGATCCTTGTTCGAATTAACAGTAGCAGCTTGGTTCTTCTTTGCATCATAACACAGATATTCCATGTATCTCACATAGCATCTCTTGTACCACCAGGTCCATTTCAGTTCTCTCTGACTATCTCTATCAATCACAGCAGATTCAATTCCATTTCCCAAACCTTCATTGTTCATCTCAGTGCCTGAATCTGATCGAAACCATAAACAATGGCAAATTAGACCAAACCCAAATTGTAATTCTCTTCATAACTTCAAATTGAACAAACAACAACAGCTAATCCTTTAATTCCACCAGCAGAACAACCACAAACCCTAATTAAAAAGATTAACAGAATTAATCAAGAGATCAAAGATAAGATTTATACCCTTTTCTCTACACCTTCTACAACCACACCATCAGAAGCATCATCTTCATTGTTATTTTCAACATCCACTTCACCAACTTCCTACAAATATCTCAAATCCAATTGCAATCACAATCAAAAAATCAAAAAAATTATACCAAAAACAAACAAAAAACTGATCGATCTACTTACCATAACGTCCTCAATCGGGTTCATCCTTGTATTTGTTAGTTCAAAAAACAATTCAAAAATATCAAAAGTACAGAAAATTGGAAACCCTAATTGAAAACTTTAGAGAAAATTAATCGATAAAATAAAAATAAAAATAGAGATTTACCCAATATCACCCTAATCATCTTGATCATCGTCATCCATTGATGATGATGTTTGAAGAGGATACCGTGTTCTGGGTTTAGGTTTTCTTCGTTACTTCAAATAAACAAGATGAATCAGAAAAAAAAAAAATCAAAACCTAACAATAGTAAGAACATTGTATTGTTAGTAAGAACATAGTAATTATGATAGAGTTCTATATGATGATAGAGTTCAGAGATTGAGAAAAGAATAAAGAGCTTAGCTGAGCATATCGAGATGGAGATGGAGAAGAAGATGGAGAGGAGAGGAGAGGATAGGAGAGAGTGAGTCTGTGCTTGCGGTGGAGAAAAAATGAAGACCGAAATCGATTAAGTGCAGGATATAGCTAGATTGGGATTAAGGGTGGGAAAAAAAAGGAGAAGGCTTGACCAAAGTTTGACTGGGGCGTGTTTATCAGTTGTAGTGTTCCCTACCACACACGCGCTTCACATGATTGAACCCAGCCTCGGTTGCAATTCGCAACCTTTACTCTCCGAGGTTGCAAAATTTGCAACAGATCAGCCGTTGCTAAAAATTAGCAACGGGGATTAGCAACATAAATTTCGCAACGACACTAATTCCGTTTCAAATCTGGGTTACAAATCCCTTAAAATGGTATAGTGTTTCCAAGTGATAGATGAGTTTAAGTCTCCACATACCTTTTGTCGATGAAGTTCCACAAGCTCCCCTTAGTAGTTCTTCGTCTTCAAATGATGAACGCCGTGAAAACTAAGCTCAACTACACAATCTATGTCCTAGTCCGAGACATCTATAAATAGGCTAGAAATCAAGACTTATAGTTTTGATCACTAACATTGACAAACATGCTTGATATAGCAATGCATGCGAGTTTGACCGAGCTGTGATCTAACACATTTGTATGGATAAAATAACAACATATTATAATCTCAAAATATTTTGCGAAACTTTAGTCAACCATTTTGGTCCATGTTTTTTTACGTCAACCAACGCAAGAGGATGTCGACCAACTACTAGCTGAAAATAAGAAGAGAGACTTTCCAGGAATGCTAGGTAGCCTTGATTGCAAGCATTGGGTGTGGCATGGATATCCGTATGCTTTTCAAGGTCAGTGTAAGTGGCACCACACAAAACCAACTATGGTTTTGGAAGAGGAAGCTTCTTGTGATTGTTGGATATGACATGCTTTTTTTGGCCTCCCGGGTTGCAACAACGACATCAATATCTTACGCAAATCATCACTTGTTCTAAGAATTGAGGTATGGAAATCCTTTAACTGCTAATTTCACCATCAACGACAATAACTATAACATGGGGTATTTTTTGGCAGGCAGAATTTATCCAGCGTGGTCAACTTTAGTTCAAACTTACGATGAGATACATATGAACATGGAATTTACCCGTGTTCAAAGGTAATTTAACAAAAAACAGACAACGTGTAGAAAGGATATTGAACGAGCATTTGGAAAATTGATGAGAAAGTTCCATATAATTTGTTGACCATATCTTCGTTTAAACCAATAGAATGAATAGGATTATGGTCACCTGCATCATTTTGCACAATATGGTAATCGGGAAAACTCGGTGGGATAAAAGCTGGGTTCATTATCCAGATAAATATTTGAGGAAAGAAGTTCAACCCTCCTGGGGTGTGCCCGCAAGAGAGTATAAAATGGTAGAAGAGAGAATTCAAAATAGAGAGGTTCACATATAAATTAAGGGAGGATCTCACTGCACACTTGTGGGATGATTTTAAAAGAAGAAACCCCCACATGATTTAGTTTTCCTTATTCTAATTGACGGTTTAGTTTTCTTTCTTTTAACTGATGGACTAGTTTTCTTTCTTTTAATATAACGTGACTTGTGTAATTAGATTGAATTTGAAATTAAAGATCATATTATAAGAAAAGAACACTGAAATTGAAACTCAAACTAAGGATTAAGTTGAATCTAAAACAAATGATGTGAAATTAAACTAAATACTGCTTCCAGAATTTAAAACTAAGTCAGTATAATGGCAGTATTGAATTTCGCATCTAAGGTGTCCTCCTCTTCAAAATCAACATCAACTGGTGTTGGGCGTTGTTGTACATTGTGTGCTTGAATTTCATCAAATTCTTATTGAAAGAATTTAAGTTGTGCCCGAATCATCTTTGTCGTGTCCATTCCCACTATTTCTATCATGTGTGGACTAAAAATATTATTTTCAACTACCTTACGACCTTTCTTCATTTCCGAAGACATTTTCTTACTCTCAACTATTTTGACAATCATTATTTTCTTGTTTTTAAAAAAAAACTTTAAGCTGAAATTCTGCAGTTAATGATTATGCAGCATATTGAGCTTCCTTTCTTAGCTTTTCTGCTTTTTTCACACCCACTCATTCCTATTTATCAGCTTTTCCATTAATATTCAGATTTGAATTACCATGTATTGATCCAGCAGTGTCGGGGTGAAGGTTTGAGTTTGTTTCGGTGATTAATAAGGAGAACCTTGAGAACCACGTTGGGATACATCGTGTTGGGATTGACTACCATGTTAGGATCCACCGGTCTCGTAAGGGGTTTCCTTTGGTACATCATATCCATCCAACAGATTGGGGTTATATGGGTTCAGCTTTATGAGGATGTAGAAGCATGATTCGTGCTTGAAACTCGAACTTCATGTTCTTCGCCATTCCTCTAGAGTTTTCCTTTGCTACAGATTTACTAATATATAAATTAACTATTCCAACAAATCGATAAAAGATTTCAAAATCAATTAAATAATCTAAAATGCAACTTACCACATCGACATCAGTATCTCCGCTTCCTATTTGTCGGGTCATTTGCATCATCAACTGTTCAGGTCTTTGTTAATTGTACCTAAACGAATTGACAACCCGGAAGCACCACGGTTTTTTGGATTCCCAGTTTCCTAACAAAATTGTGTAAAAAATTTCCCCCTGAGAGTATGATGTGGGTATTGAACACCATTGATTGGATCAAGCGTAAATTCTACGTAAGCTCTGCAAATAACTTTATTTTCATCCAGACTAAACTTTGTACCGCGAACTCTTTGAAATGAATTACATTTTGATTTTCTGCTGTAACATACATACTCCTGGGAACTGAAACACTCTTTGTTGAGATAGCAGGTACCCCCTGTGCTACCTTGTGAAGCTAAATTGAACCAACCCGGAGAAAGGCGTGGAGCAAAACAACACAGCCATTGTGGCTAAACCGGTTGGTCGTTCTCAAATTTTGTTATATGATGAGTGCCAAATAGTGCATATTTATACACCTTTTTATTGGCATTTTACTCATCTTTTGCGCTTAGAAATCAGATATTATCCCAGATTCTGTGTTTTCTTTGTTTTCAAGAATAAATATTTGTATTAATTAATTTTGTGTTTTTAGGTAGTAAATAAAGCTCGGAGAATCCGAGGAGCCAAGGAGCGAAGAATTGAGTCAAACATCTATGGAGCAGATCGCGCAAATCGCTTGCAACCCAACAAGGAAGACTTGGGCTAGAGCTACCCACGACCCGGATCCGAACCCGCTCATCCCGAGCCGTTGAGATCTCGCCAGAGGATCATCATACGGTCGCTCCATCGCCGCATCCTCTCTCGATGTCCCTGCTCCACACCAAATCGCCCGAGTCATCCTCGGCCGTTCGTGATCTTCCTCACCGAGATCCTACGCTCGCTGAGGCCTTCTCCATCAATCTTCGATGCACCCGTGCAACACCGAAGCGACCCATACACCTATACCCCTATTCGATCGACCCATTCCTCCTTTCACTTTCTCTTTCTTCTCTTTCTCTACTGTCTCCATCGGTTGCGAGCAACTCCACCCCCATTCCCGACCAACTCTCGCTCTCCCACACCTTCCACCATCTCCTCCACCATCTCACCTTCCCCGCCATAACCACCCTTCGCACAGTAGCACCCTCTTTAGCTCTTATTTTCTCTCTCTTAGCTTCGCAACCCTAGAAGCTAACTTAGAGAAGATAAGAACTAGAGCTAGGGTTAGCCAACCACCATGCATGGCGTCTCTGAGACGATTTGACAAGAGGGAGCGAATTGAGTATGGGTTTGCTTTAATTGTCATTTATTTTCTATTTTTAATCGAATTTAGGGTTTGGGTATTTTGAGGAGCTGCATGTATAAATAGAGAGTGAAGAAGATGAAATTGGGCACGCCTGGATTAGCCAGTGCAGTCATCTAGTTTTAATTTGGTTTAATTTTGTTCTCTGTTATTTTTATGATGTTTTAAATTTAGTTGTTAGGGTCTCCATGAAACCCTAATTTACAACTGTGTTCTTCATGCTCATGTATTGTCTTGAATGTTTGAATACTTTCTCAGATGGAATTAATCTCAAAGTATGATAGCACTTTGCTCTCACGGTGCATGCCAATGCCATGGATGCACCGTAGTTTGATTCACTCGTGTTGTTTATGCTACAACCCAAGTTTAAATTGATTATTATGTTCCTCGATTATTTGTATTGTAATTAGACAAGTAATACTTGGGAGATATACTTTAGTTGCGATTAACGTCAAGCGGAGAAACACTTTAGGTTAAGGCGGACTTGACACCTTGCCTTTATCTAGCATAAGAATAAGAACAATGTCATGAGTTAAAGACACGGCGTAGGTTAGCGGTGGATTTAAGACCCTAGCAACATCTCTAATTTATATCTTTCATTCCTTAGTTTAGGTTCATTACACTTCACTCAAATGTTTCGGCACAAAAATATCTGTTTCACCATCTGTTATCACTTGTTACGTCACTAAAATTCAGTTTAGTAAGCCCTTTGATCGATACAAGGGCACCACAAGTCTCTGTGGTTCGACCCGTACTTGCCGCGTCTCCGATAGACGCCGTGCACTTGCGGTTATCACCGTAGGCCATATAATTCATACACATTCCAGGCCTACCAAGTTTTTGGCGCCGTTGCCGGGGACTTGGCGTGTGCCCTGCTAATTTTTGTGCTTGCTTCACCGAAATCTCATTTCACCTTGTACATAATTCCCTTTTAATATTACTTATAGCCTTTGTTTTAATGTAATTTAGCTAAAGTTTATCTTTTTCTTTCCCTTGCATCCTTGCATCTCGCATCTTAGCCGTAATTTTTTTCTTTTTTTGCATCTTTGTCTTGCATTCACCACCTTAGACCCATCTTCGTGAAAACCCCTCCCCGTGATGGTCCAAATTAGTTTTCCCTGTGGGTCCAACTACTCCCAGCCTACTAGTTAGTATCTTTGCTTTAAGTGTGAAATTTTGAGAATCGAAGTGTGTTGTTGAGCCAACAGTCGGGCCGTGCTTGCCTTCTTCTTCTTGAGCAAGCCAAAGGAGAGGAGCGAATAACACGACCATTGTGGCTAAACCGGTTGGTCAATTTTTCTTATACTCTATGCCCGCATGAATATGTCGAGCTTTAGACTTGTATTTGGGTATTACATGAGGTGTGAAACTAGATACCCGCCGAGCGCATTCCCGATCGGAAAGTAAACTGCGCATACTTGTTTGTGCACCTTGTTGTGACTCGTCGAGTCAAGTGTGAACAATTGAGCCACAACCGAATATAACACCCTCGAGCCAACCCTCACACAAGTAAATGGCCGTATACAAACCTTGCACACAAAATGACCTTGTGAAAACTAAGTCGCCCGCCAGCTGTCTTGTGAATTGGTATCCTACACCTACATGTCCGTTAAGCATAGCCGTGCACAAACAAACAAGCCGTTGGGCCAACTTGTCATGTGCCGACTTGTTGAATGCACACACCCTTGCATGCTAGCCCGTATTGCCTTCTTTGAGCCCTGTGTGTACGTGCTTTGCCATTTGTGTATTACGACAATTACCGAGGAACGAGTTGATTCCCATTTGAGCCATTGTCCGCCATGTGCCTTGCCCGAATATCCACAAGCATAACCACCTAGTGCAAGCATTTTTGAATCTATATGCATGATAACTTTTGATTCCCATGAACATGATCTTGTGATAGTTGAATACCATGTATGCTCACCGAATATCCACAAGCATAATCGTGCTATCGAGTGATGATTTCTACATATTTAAAGTGTCGTATCTTGGTATGTCTCTCTAGCTCAAATTGGTTGTTTGTTGAGGGCCGAGTGCTAATCCCCGCATTAGGACTCAACAATAAAAACCTTGTAATCTCGAAATGTGTGCATAACCCTATGGCATAATCAGAAATTGATTGCTTGCTTGCATCGCTAAATCGTGGCCGTGCACATAATTTTCTTAGGCCATATCTCGTGGTAACACTAACGTGCATGCACTAGAGTGCATTTAGAGGCTGTCTTTGTGTGTTTTTAGAGACCTCGTGCAAGCCAGCCGCTTCCTTGTTCTGGGGCACAAACCGAGCACTCAACCTTGTGCCTTACCATTGTGCACACAGCCGGTCATGAGCTTGCCAAGCTCGCATAACCTGAACCTGACACCATTAACGGGGCTTGCACTCTGCATAACAGAGCCCACAATCAACTGGGCCGGTGACCACACTGCTGGGCTGATTAACACAACCTGGGCTTTGCACTCTTCCACTGGGCTAGCTAAACCCACATCTGTTGGGCTGAACATCAGCTGGGCTAACCAACTCAACCTAAGCTGGGCTGCACTCGTTCATCTAACTTGGGCTCTACAAACAACTAGGCTCTACACAACCACTTGGGCTTACACCAAAACTGCCCAACTCAATTCATTTCCGGCTATACTTTTTCAAACACAACTCGGATGTGCACACAAATCGGGTCATGCAGTTTCACAAACCCGGGCTTCAAACAACAAATCCCATTTAAACCAAACCCAACAAAACCAAATGAAACCCAATAAACCAAATCAATCCCACCAAAACCAAACTTAGTCCACTTCAACTGGGCTTTGAGTTCAATTTGAGTTGATAAATCATGTCAAGATGTTGGTCCTAATCGGGATTCAAACAAATCCCTTAGAGAACTTGCTTACTAGGCACCTTTCACAGGATGAACACCCCACATACCATAGTGACTTTAGGGAATTTTATGGGCCTTCTCAGGGCCCTCATCTCACATACCCTAATCATTATGATCACATACATCATCCACCACAAAGTTGAAAATGAACAATTTTCTCATACCCAAATATCACTTTTAGATCAATTAGAAGTTCGACTATCTCGCTTTAGTCGGACAATCTGCCTTAGAAAGGCAATCTGTCGAATCTAATTCCTCTAGGCAATATATTTATGCTTGCACCTTATGTGGTGGCTTAGACCACCCCGATGATTACTTGTTATATTTTGCATGCTTATGGCAGGTCCAGAGAAAACCATCCAATGTACGAAGTGTCTAGAAGTGACTATTCGGGCAACTATTGGGACCATAATCAACCCGCACACATGCATCAGTCACCACGGTGGGGAGTTGAACAATTTTATACTCCCCAACTCCTAGTTTGCAATCAATAATGGAAACACTCATGGAGCAAAATGCTAGGCTTGAAATGAATGTAATACATGACCATCCATATAGCAACATGTCCGAATTTCCCTTCTCTAGTGAACCTCATGCTCAACCATACAATGAATATCCATATGAGGAATGCATACCCACTAGTGAAGACTCTCCTTCAATAGAACAACTCACTATGATTCTTCAAAGGAACCCGATTGAGTTACTGAAAATGAAGATTGGAAGGAAACTTATGATAGGATGTTTGTTATTCCCGATGATCTTGAAAATAGTGTTTCTAGGCCTACTCATGCAACTAACATTGAATATGAACCTAATCTAGAGGTAGATGAGTACACTAAAAATGCTACAATTTTGAATGGAGAGATGAATTTTGCTATGATGATGATGATGATGAATATGAAGAGCATGTGTATTTTGAAAATGTAGTGGAATCTTTAGGTTCGGAGACGTTAGGCGTCTCTTCGTGAACCCTATGAATGATACTTCTTCTAAC